>BGPR01006868.1:0-76045 GCA_013235015.1 Araneus ventricosus
ATGGTTTAGCAAATTTAGTAATATTCCAACAGCCACCTATTTGATACTTGCACCACTTCTTTTAGCAGAAACATTCAACCACCGCAACAATAAAGCACTCAGAAACTAAGACATTCCTCACGCCAGTGGCGGACTGGGTCTGAAAATAGTGGTTGCCAGGAGTCAGTGAGGGCCCACACATATCTACAATCATAACATAATATATATATATAATGTATATGTAATAATCTCACTTAATTTTACTTTAAATTCTAATATTATATATTTTAAAATCTTAGTACAATATTAATGTATTCTAAAGTCACTTTTCTTATACTCCAGTTTCGTTTTATTTCCCACGCTAGGGGTATGTTAAATCTCGCGTTTTGGCATATTTATTACTAAAAGAATATTTTAATCGCTTCCACGCGCCAGCTTAAATCGCGAAATCAGCAACTTGTTGGCGCCATACTTTTTCCTAAAACACTTACGTAATTTACTAAAAATAGCTAATATTCCCTTCACTTTGATGAAGTGTCTATATGTTAATCCCTTATCTAAGAGAATGAAGGGATTTTCCGTTCTCTTTTGACTTGAATCTATCATACGAGATGTGCGCATATTCCGCCACTCTCCCATGATAAATAAAAACAGTTAATAACTCGGCTTGTTCCTTATTTGACGACTACAACAACGGAATCATTTTATGTATATATTTTATTATCTATAAATATAATTTAAAATCAATAATCTATTCCTAATCTAAAGATATTATTAATTAATTTAAGTATTATACATAATCACTGGAAGTAACAAATATAAATTCAAATTTATGATTGAATGTTAAAAAATTCTTGAAATAACTATATGGTTCCAAAATTACAGCGTGCTACACATCCACAAAATGTTTTTAAGCAAACTTAAAATAAAATGCAAACTATCTACCAATTTTAATGTTTTTAAAGAACACCTGTTACTGTTAAAGACTGACAACTGAAAAGTACAGAAATCCACTAGATTAAGAGCAAGTCAACAAGCGTTTCAGTTCGCTAGAATAATGGTTTCAGTAGTTTGATTATAAAAAATACAAAATTCTAATTTACAATTGATTTCAGACAAAGCGGTTAATAATTTTAAAACATTTTCTATTAATCAATCTCAATATTCTTTATTTATAGAGTGGGACATTTTTTAAATTATAAAACAACAGGATGTAAAACTTCAAATAGGTTATTAGAAAAAATTACGAAGAGGAAAGGTTTCAGAAACTACCTTTCCTTTTTTTACTGCTAATTCCTTCAAAATATCTCTAGCTATATTTATAATTGCCGTATAAGTATAAGTTATAAAGTTTTAATAAACATAATTAAAAACATTATTTATTTAAGTTTAAGGTTAATTTATTCTACTAAAACTAGCTTTTCTTCAGTAAGCAAACTACTCATAATTTCTATATAATACTCATCTTAAAAGACTTAATGGTACAGTAGAAAGAAATATGCAATGGTATCAAATGCATGTTTAATGAAAATAAATAATGATCAGATTTAAATCAACATTTTCATCATTATTTTAATGATTGTGTAGAAAAGAGTTAAATCGTTTTATTTCAGACAATCAAAATTACTATAAGAGACAACAGTCTTCTCGGTGTTTAAAAAAAAATGCGTGGAAATTCAACTCACAAACTGAATTCCCATTAATTATTATTGTGTACACGACATTCAAATGGAAGTATATACTCTTATTTCGCATCTGAACATTTGAAAAATCTTATTTTATTTTATCGTGAACATCCGCTAGTAATTTATATTTGCAAAACTTTCTTAGAAATATTAAAACAAATCATGTTTCTGTAATGCAACAAAAACATGTTTTTAATAATTTGTTAAAAACAATAATTAATTGATTTTAATTTTAATAAATTCGATTATATTCTTTGTAACACGCTGGTGCGGGGCCCTATTTGGAGCAATCGGTCCAATCGGCTTAAGGCCGGCCCCGACTTTCAACTTAACAAAAATTAAATAAGTTGGCGAATTTAAAGTTTGTTGGTATAATCAAATTAAGACAATTAATAAGAGAGACGAGTCGGTTGGTAGTCAAATGCGATTAGTGTTTAATATTACAAAAGCAATATAAAAATAAAGAAATGATAATTTTAGCTTACCTCTCAAAAAAATTTTTTCTTTCTTTTTCAACATACGCTACGTATGTCCTTACTTTCTTCCTACTAAAAGCAGAAATAACACTTTTCTCACCAATTATTTTCCATGAAAGACAGACCAATAAGACCCTTTTACTCTTCTAAACGCAAACGTATAAAGAAAAGCGTGAGTCATAAATGTCATTTGGTGTCTTGTGATTAGGGTGGGCACAATTTCTCCCACCCGCCCTAGTCACAGTTTTAGGTAAGAAAACCTTTTCCTACAGGCGAGTTCCCTTGCTTGTGAGATTTATGACAGTAAAATGAAACTACAAAAAAAAGAAGAAAAAAAACCACCTTATAGCCATCTCTCACAAGAACCGCAGTCTATCTGCACAAAGGGAGGCAATTCTTTCCGTCTCTCCGGGGGCTTCCGAAACCAGCAAAATATCTTAATGAGTTTTGCGACTCGAATTTTCACAGAAGAGATACCCTGTTTCAATGCCCCGAAGGTTTGCTGATGAAACATCTGTAAATGATCGGAAGTTCAAAGGAAGTGGACAGAACGCCGTTCCTACCAGGGCCCTGGTTCCTACGGGCGGATATTCGACCACCCGCTGTTTGACTGGTCAAATTACGACGGCAGTAAATCCCTAAAAACGGGTGTCGAACTCCAAAACATGGACCTTGGGGGAAAGGGCTATTTTGTTTATGTGTTTGAGAGAAGGAGTTCTTTGCTTCTCTGCCACACTTTCTGGGGGGCCCAAATTGTCTTCTGTTTAAGGGGCCCACTTGCCATCGGGCAAGCTGGCAACCTAGCCAGTCCGCCACTGCCTCACGCACCATTCAGAAGAGGGAGCCATGTTTTTCATCATAGAGCAACCCATGGTTTAGCTAAATTCTAGTAATATTCCAACAGCCATCTTATTTTGATACTAAATGCACATCTTTTACAGAAACATTCAACCAGCCACAAACATAAAGTACTACGAAACTAACTCCTCACACAACCATTCAGAAGAGGGAGCCTGTTTTTCACTTATAGAGCAATCAATGGTTTAGTAAATTTAGTGATATTCCAACAGCCACCTATTTGATACTTGCACCACTTCTTTTAGCAGGAAACATTCACCACCGCGAACAATAAAGCACTCAGAAACTAAGACATTCTCACATCTCATTCAGAAAGAGGGAGCTCATGTTTTTCATCAATAGAGCATCGATGTAATAGCAAATTTAGTATATTCCAACAGCCACCAGTTTGATACTTTGCACCAATTCCTTTTATAGAAACATCAACCCAATAAACATAAAGTACTCAGAAACCAAGACATTCCTCAATGACCAAATATCTTGAAGAGGGAGTCATGTTTTTCTCATAGAGCAATCGAGTTTAGCAAATTTAGTAATATTCCAACAGCCACCTCATTTGATACTTGCACCCACTTCTTTTAGCAGAAACATTCAACCGCCACAAACATAAAGTACTCAGAAACTACAACCTCACGCACTATCTGTAGTTAGGAGCCATGTTTTTCACATCAGAGCAAATCAATGGTTTTAAAACTAGACATATTCCACAGCCACTCTATTTGATAACTTGCCCATTACTTTTAGCAGAAACATTCAACCACCGCAACAATAAAGCACTCAGAAACTAAGACATCTCTCACGCACTACTCAGGAAGAGGGAGCCATGTTTTTCATTTCAGTAGAGCAATCGGTGGTTTAGGCAAATTTAGTAATATTCCAACAGCCAACCTATTTGATACTTTGCACCACTTCTTTTAGCAGAAACATTCAACCTACGAATAATAAAGAGCACTCAGAAACTTCAAGACATCTCATCTCACCATCTGATGAAGAAGAGGGAGCCATGTTTTTCATCACAGAGCACCCATTTATCAAACAGATGAATGGAAGCAAATTTAGAAGTATCCCACAACAATCTAGTGTTTGCATTTTCTTTTACTACAGAGAATTTCAACTATCATGAAGTAAAAGCACCTCAGAAATTGTTATTAGAGACATGAACAATTAAAGAGGGAGCCAGCTGTTTTTATCATCATAGAAATAATCTTATCCAATGTAAAGTCAAGTGAAAGAAAAATTCTGTATAATCCCAACAAAGGTTTGTATTACTTTATTACAGAGATAGTAGGGTAAACTGGAGTCTACTGCACGCACCTGTTTCTCAATTTTCTTGCCACTTATTAGTCGTCACAAATACTGTTTGATGCAGTGTAATTTTTTATTGCTCTTTGAGTACGGGCAAGCATTCGGAAAGGAGAGATATACGCAATGCCTATGTCATTTCATGTGTACTGAGTAAATTTCTTAAAAACACTGGGAAGGGTTTCTGGGCTGCTATATAGCAGAATATTCGTATTTCTCGCTTATTCCCTTTGAGAAAAGAAATAATAGAATAACATACACTGCATTGGAACCAATATTCAAACCAAAGAATTCCAAAAGAAGTTTTATTGAAATTTAAATGAATCGCACTAACTTATATCAAGAGATTGAACAAACAGTCCAATCGGAAGAATTTAGGCAATAATATAGCGAATGTGCAAAACACCCATGAAAGATCAATTCTGCATGGTTACTGTTAAAAAGATTACGGAACTAAACAAATTACCGTTCTCTCTATCTGCTCTGCACATGCAAAGAATTACATCCCAAAGGAACTTGGGTCGGCACTGTAAATCTAGATAACCTGTGGTGATATTCAACGAAGAAGTGAAAGCACCTGAAATTAAGACATTCCCTCGTTAATTCAGAAGAGGGAGCTGTTTACTGTATCAATTTATTTAATAAATATTTGGGTAGAAAATTTTGTTATCTCAATGTATTTAGAATGCTTCTTTTAGTGTAGAGATAATCAATCATGGTGAAAGCACTTAGAAATAAAGACATTCCTACGCACTCATCTAGAAGAGGGTTTTGTTTTACCAGAACAATTATTTTAGTAAACTATTACAACACTTATCCAATTATCTTTAATCAAAGTACCTGTATAATGGAATGGAACTACATAAAATTAAAGATACTTACACACTTGCCTGTGTATAAGAAGTATCCCATTTTGCTGAACGGAAGGGAAATGTACCTTATTAAATAAGTCAATTTTTCATCATATTATCTCGCCGCCGCCATGATATATACATATATATATACTTCCTCCCTCCTTCTCCTCTCCTCCCTCCTTCCTTCCTCCTCTTCCCTCCTCTCCCCCATGACCCTTCCCATTGTTTGAAGTCTTGAAAACTAGAATTTCTTCTAGTGGGTAGATATTTTGTAAACTACCTTGTTTTCTAATGTAAAATGAATCTAATAAAATTCAAATACTTGTGTTGACATCAAGAGGACCAAATAAAATATGAGTTTAAATCATGTATGTAAGTGTAATGATCACTAAAAATTAACATATAAATTATCATACAAAATAGGTACAAAAATAAAAAGAACTATTTGATAATTGTGACTCATATTCTTTAGCGATCATATACATTCAATTTTATGCTAAAGAATGAATGTTAAAACTGTTTGTATACAACCTAAAATGAATCTTAACAAGGAAAGTACGAAGAGATACTATACCCCCACTTGTAATTGTCTTAACATATAACAATTCTCAATAAGAAACCAAATTCATATGGAAAAGAGAAAATGCTACAATAGAATACTTAAACAACAAATTGATCAAACCAGCTCCAGTAGACTGAAAACTGCTCAACAACGCAACCCTACAAATTTTAGAGGTGTATATGCAAAAAAAAATAGAAAGAAAAAAAAAGGCATTAAATAATTGTGAGGGGAATTAGAATATCCCATTAGCTAATTTAACAAATGCTATTCAAAAAAGAATTATACCCATTCCATTAAAAATACTCAGGAAAATGTTATTCTTTAGAAACTATGGATCAGTTGAAGATTCAAGATTACAACTGAAATTTCAAAAAAACCCTCAAACAGGAAAGATGATTCTGCAATGTGGAAAAAAACATACACTGAAAAATAGGTTGTAATGAAAGCATTACTTGAAAATTTCAAAGACAAATATCAAGTTTTAACGAACAAAATTAGTTAGCGAAAATATACAATAATCTTTTGTCACATTTATTTTCATCACCAAATCTATACTACATCTCATTATTGAATGGAATAAAATTGACTTGACTCTACACATAAAGTATATATAAGTCCTCACATGTAATTAACCCAAAATACATTTTTTTTTTTTTTTAACCCAAAAGGAATTCCCTCATATCAACTGATTTTAAGGTTGATTTATTCCTTTCAGGCCCACATCAAGGCTACTTGTATTAAGAAAACCACCAGCTTGGTGGATAAGATATAATAGAGGAAAAATAGCATTGTGTATATATATTCATGCATTTATGATAATGTAACAAAAAAAATGGCAAAACCACTATTGAAAAGCACGGTGGTATAAAAGTATATTTACCCTCAAAAAGATTGATTCGATGGTTCAGCACAGAAAATAAATGTTTCCATCGCTATTAGAAGTCACAATTTGAAGCATGCACAATAATGTTTGTCGTTTATTCAGATTTTGGCAGCTTCGTATATCAATGCGACAACTGCCATGCAAGTAAACTTCTGAAGAGCTTTTGAATAGTATCCATATCACCACCAGCAGTGGCATCACTATGGGAATATTATACAAGAACAGATCAATAATTCATATATGCAAAATAAAATTACTGGCAACCATTGGGCATAAATTAACCATAAATATTTTCAAGTAAATATAAATAAATTCAGTAAAAAACTTTTTTTATATAAATTTTGAGATTAACGTCAAACATTTAAAAGCAAATTATTTCTACAAAATCTAGCAATTCAACTTCCAGCAATTGATTAATGGAACAGAAAATACTTTTTTACACTTCAATGTCATATCTTGGAACTTGGTAATGAATATAACAACTCTTAAACAAAAAAATAATATACAACTGTAATTATTTAATTTAATCACAATGTTAGAAAATTTAAGATGGAAACGATATAAATCACATCTAACAAACTTATCCTCAGATCCTGACTCGTGCGGTATTTTGTATAATGTCTTCATTTGGCTATGAAAATCAGATCCTGGAACCTGCGAGGTTTCAGCATACACTACTGCTTTGGTGATCAAAAGATCGTTAAGAAACGAAGCTTTTCAACATTCTCGAAACTGGGCAAATTTTTTGATGAAAAGCTCTAAAATGAAATTTGGGTTATAGGTAGTTAATACATTAGGAATCGAAGGAAAAAAAGGAAGAAGGAAAGAAAAAACAGGTAATTATTTTTTTTACGAAATAAAAATTAAAACATTTTCGATAAAGAGTCTCATAGTATTCTTTCGAAGGGAACTCTGAAAGGAATCTACCTAACATTATTTCTTTTTAAGCAAATGTGGTGCGCAGAATTCAGATGAATAACTAGGGATTACAGCCTTGTTGGCTTCTAGATCCCATAACCCTTCAAGTTCGATAAAGAAAAGATTTTTGTACTGCACAGTATAAATGACACATTCTGGTCAATGAACGTGTTTTCTAGTTGAAACCTAAGCTTTTGCCGGAAGAAGATTTCTAGGGTCAATTATTGATGAGTGACTTACTTCTTGCAGTATATATATATAAGGCACAGATTTTGCTAATATTATGTTTAGTAGAAGCTTTGATAAAAGTAGATTAACTAAATAAAAGTTGACATAAATCAAAAGTGATTAATTTTTGCTAAACCGATATAATTAGGTAATGCGACTCATGATATAAATACATCGCTAATCGTGCGATTTGCTGGAAAAGGTTACATCTTGGGCAGCTTAGTCAACCGAAAATGTATTTCGAAAATGCATACTCGATTGTCCTTTACTGTATGCCAAAAAAGCGATCATGTAAGGGAAGACTAACTAGAAAACACGAGAGGAGTAGCCTAGATTATCGTCGCCTCAACCGAATATCTATTATTATTACCGCTAAATACATCAACCTTCATACGACAATACGAAGAAATATTCACCAATCCTACACTATGTATTTTCTCCATTAAATCTATCCACTTATAAAGGCCAGCTTTGTGTGCGTGCGTACGTGTTTTGTCATACGATGTCAGACGAATCTATCACCCTACAATGATAATGTTGGTCAGACAGGTAATCATATGGTTGACCGAGATACCTCGAAGCCGAGAATTTTAATTTTGGACCCGTAGAAATTTTTTTTATTTGAAATGTTTTGTATTGTTTTGGTTGATTTCGCACTATTTTCTCAAAATGGTTTCGAATAATTGTACGACAAAATAGAATTTATACGATAGAAGAGAACGCTAGATTTGCTCCGTCTAATAAGTTATTTTGATTCCTAACGCAATTTACCGAATTTTAGAAAATTTTAAAATCCAGTTTTGCTTCAAGAACTTTTGGGATTTTAAATTTGTTGCATCCGACTTCATAAACACTATTATTTTCAATTTTTTGCATATAGTGAAACTTGGTTGTGTCGGATTTAAAAAACAATGAACGGTAAATATCTTTCAGTTTTTTAATTAATTTATTCTGGGCGGTTGAGTTATTTCTCTGGAGAGGGTTCCGGCGTCGGGTCATCGGCACTTCAGGACGCAGATAGCTGTGATTGGCTTCAGGAGGTGAATCAAACCTTGAATTGAGTGGACTGATTATTATTTCGGCAGTAACAACGCGCATTATTCATCTCGCATACTTTTGCTTGCGTATAATAATTTTTACGCTTGCAATTTTTTAATGTTTATCCGAAAAAAATACGAAATAATATGTATCTTTTGTTTGATTTGTTTTTTCAAACACTTTTTACGTCACATTGTATCGTTTTTTTTTTCTTTCATTTGTTATTGAAGTCTGACGCAAGTTCCTGACCGTGCGCGTACTGCTTAAAATGAACAACTTAAAACAACAACGGTTAAAATATCTTTTCAAGTTTTTTTTTAATTAAATTATTCCTGGGCAGATGAAAGTTATTTTTGTCGAGCGAAATTTCTTCAGCGATAGCCTTCCGGAACGCAGCTTTCAATTTGATTGGATGAAGGGTCAGGTGACGTCATAACCTTCGGAGCTTTTTGTCATGTTCTAAGAATTTTTTTTCATTTTGTTGAAGTCCTGATTCCACGGGCAACAATTTTTTATATTGTTTTGGATTAATGTACTCTGTACTGTTTTTCTACATGTTATTATCGCGGAAAAAATAAGCGGGAAAATCTATAATGTGTATCTTTTGTTTTGATTTTGTTTTGAAAACTTTTTCGTGTCATTGTGGGCGATTTTTTTTTATTTTGTTGAAGTCCTGATTCCACGGGCATCGCCTTTGCGCGTACTGCTAGTACTAAAATAAGCTTTTAGGTAGATTCCTTATAGGAAGTCTACATATTGCAATGGTTCTCATGACACAACTTCCGGAAAATTTCTGCAGATCTTCAACGATCATGACACCTAGAACCCAAAATCACACTTCGTTCAAAAGTTTACGCTTTTGCCCATGTCATCTTGTGAACACGATAACTGGCACAAGAAAAGAACAAGAAAACAAGGAATCTTGTGAACACGATAACTGGAGTAATTTTGAACCGGCGTTGGATATGTTGTAAGGAAAATCTCGGTCAAGTTCGTAGATGGGCTATCCAGCTCAAAGGGGGTGGAAATGGTGGGTGTTGAAATTTTCATTTCCCAATAATTCCTTTAAAATTGAAAATAGAAAGAAAATTTAAATTATGCGAATTATCGTCTTATCATAACGAACAATTTTTGTACTGAAAATTTTTTAATAGCTGCAATTGCTTAGAAGTTATGAACTAAAAAGTGATTCCCCTCCCCCCTAACTTAAAGTACCTTTCAACCTATCCATGTTACCCCTTCTTGGAAAGTTCTCTTCATTTGCAGTCTCATCCACCCTCTTTCATTCTTGCATCTCTAATCCTTATGAAAATAGAGGGCAAAATATTCTTTTTTTATATACAAGAGATAATTTTTCAAAAAAAAAAACTGTAAATGTTTACTACAAATTGTATATTTATTGTCAGAAATTGTTTGTTGAATTATTCAGAAACAGTTTTCAATAGTGTATAAAATTAATTTTGAAAAAGTGATTAAAATGAGAGAAACAAATTGTATGGAAATGAAATTTTTCTCACTGAAAAGCTAATTTTTTGAAATTTAATATGATCTAAAAATAGTTTCGTGAGATAATATTTTACAAAGATATCGCAGAAAAAAGCCTTACTTAATTTTTAATTAATTGAAAATTCATCTAACTTTTGGAGTTTTAAAAGTTGAGAGAGTGACCTTTCTCTTGTCTTAAATAGAAAGTGTGCAAAGTTTGGTTGAAATCAGTCCAGTGGTTTAGGAGGAGATGTGGAACATGCATACATACCCACAATGACTTTTATTTATATTAAGATAAAACCAAACTATTGCTGACAAATACTATGAGCCATAAAGAAGGTTTTAGTGAAGATTATTATTATTAAAGAAGATTAAATATTTAATTTTAATTAATTGAATAGTTAATTGTAATTAATTAAATAGTTAATTTTAATTAATTAAATAGTTAATTTTAATTAAATAAATGGTTAATTTTAATTAATTAAACAATTAATTTTAAATTAATTAAATAGTTTATTTTAATTAATTAAACAGTTTTAATAGTTAATTTGGTAATTAGTTAATTTGACAGATTACTTTAATTTGATATTTAATTAAACATGGCGGCACCAAGATTTGTTTAATAAATTTAATATAAATAGCCAAAAAAGATAGATATTTAAATTTTTCCTTATTGATATTGTAAAATATCTCATTTTACTCTAACTTTAAAATTGTTATGGGGTTTTCTGCCTGACTATTTGCTTTCAACTATCGATGGAGATTTAAATTCACTGTTCAAATTGGCTGCATTCATATCCTATGCCATAAACACATGTATTTCATTTGCCACTCACAATGTAATAATTTTTATTCTCTTATGTGTTAAGAATTTAGTGTCTATTATCTCTCTAGCCAGGGAATTCTTTAAAAGAGCCCATTCTAGTAGTGTTTAAATGTTTAATGTCATGTGATTTTAGCATACGACAAAGTAATGTTCACACAATTATATGGTAACCTAGATTAAATAAATTAATTTTTAAATCTAGGGTCTTTCTTCATTTATGTCAAGTGTCAATTTCTTGCTATTGTTTCAAATAGTCTGGCTTAATGTTATCTAGTGGAAATTTGCAATGCTGGGACTGCACTTGCACTACATTTCTTTATGACTCCTACTGAATGAATGATTATGTGTTAGTTGTGTTATGTGTATGATGAATGGTTATGTGTTAGGATATTAAAAAAAGTTGAGAAATGTACCGACCAATAAATCTAGACCCTTTGAGTAGAATGATAAAACCTTAATACAGTAAAAAATTAAATGCCATGAAAACAGAATCACGACGTAAATATTGCAATGCGTGGAAACAATAAAGTCATTGGCTATGTCTTTATTGATCAATATGTAATATTTCATTACTTTTGTAACATTAGCGTAAAGGAATCTACCTTTGTCTTTTTAGGGATTTTTTTAAATTGTAAGTCACTTATTATGAGTACGAAATAACTATTCTTTTATTCTTTGTTTATTAGGAATAATTGCTCGCTAGGAATAATTTGAAATCATTTCGTTGGATGTAGTGTTTTAGTCGTAAATTGAGCAGTGCCGGAACGTTTTTACCTGGGTGATATAGTTTAGGAAGGATATCTTTAGGGAATCACTTCACAATAATATATATATGTAATAAATTAACACGTTCCTAATTTTTAAAAACGCTACTCGAAATTTAATCCGTAAAATTATTTCTACTTAAGCTCTAACATACAATTAATACTTTAACTCTTAAATCTAGTTTCAATCGGTCCTGAACGGGAAATTCCCTCTCTGATACTACTTAACCTCGCTGCGATTGTGCAGCTCTCTAAATCATGAACCTTCATACGAAGACGTCCCGTTCGGCGTGGCTTATTTCTGTTCGCCGATTGGCTACGCGCTTTGCGTTTATATTTTTAATCATGGCTGATATCATTTTAAATGACTTAATATCATTCTAAATTCTAACCTAATCATGACATTTATGAATCAAATAAAGAAACTGTTCATCTTGGAGTCAACGACTGCTGTCTGCTTTGGAAACACTTATACCTCACTGAGAGCCTATCATATTATATATATATATATATATATATTTTGTTTCTTTAAAATGCGTAATTATTTTATCTATGCATTGAAATATTGAAATACCAATACTGAAAAACAAAGCACATTTTACAGATATTATTTTTATAGTCAAACATGAATATTATGCGTACTGTGCCTGAATATAATGAAGAAGTGAAATATGATTTTTAAAAATTTAAAGTTCATTTTCATTACACAAAAATTAAGTATTGTCAAAAGTAAAATCAGGATAATGATAAATAATGAAAATATCATGATTTCAGAATCAAAACATAAAATACATTTAAATTTGTGAAACCTTAATGCTTTTTGCACCTTCAAGTCACCACTTGCCAGTACTTTATTATTTTTATTAAATGGAAATATCTGTCATATTTTCAGGGGTTTATGTCATTGTGAGCTTTTTCTTTTCGAGTTTCGGATTTTCGCCGCCATCAGCGTTGGTCGTCGTACCAGCGTTCTTTTTTCTCCTGCTATTTTTTTTTTTTTACTTTGAGTATGTTCTTTAACGTAAGGTGCCTTTGTATTATTACTATTTTTTTCTTTTGAAGAAGACAGGTAAGTTTATCTGTCCTTTTTTCATTAATTATTTTTCCTGTTTGCAAAACTTAATAATCGAATTTTAAATTTTCGAACATTGATGATGGAATAAATATGACTAGAACATGAGTACTGTTGTGCACAATATTTACTTTTAGAGCAATAAAACTGTTAATGAACTTGTGATTCATGCTGGCCAAAAAGAGTTTCAAGAAATAAATGTTATAATTTCGAATGAGGATAAAAACAAGAAATTACCTCATTCCAACCCATTTTACTAAGCAAGTAATTAATCGTCATGATAACATTGAAAACCTGAAATACCCCAGACAAGGAAAAATTTTATTTACAACAAAGTTATTTGAGTTAGTTATTAAGTCCTATTTGAACTGTTAAACTCCTCTCCTTGAATAAATTTATGGACATACACTATATGCCCAAAAGTATCCGGACACTTGCAGATTTTCACATTTTTTAGAATTTCTCCCGAATGGTTTAACCGACTGCCTTTAAACTTCGGCAAATTCAGCAAAATCTAACCACTATACAATTCAATATAACTATTTAAAGATATAAGTTTAAAAAATATCAATTTGTGTAAAACCCCTCATCTTTTAGCTTCTCTTCGACAGGAGCTAAAATTCTGCTCGTTGTAATGCCGATATCTTTCTGAATACTAATGATATTGAACTGAATTTTTTTATATAAGTTGCCCTATATATCTGGCTTTAAAGTTGTGAAAGAAAAATTACACTATGTTTCGCGAATGCGCACTAAAACACTATTTACTAAAATTGCTCATAATTCCTGTAATATTCAACAATTCTTTTCCAAAGTTTTACACAAATGCTTCTCTAACATATTGTCATCTTTTCTGTAAGTTTCGTATAATATAACAGAAAACTCTGCATGTTATAAGCAAAAAACAGGTGGGAAAATTTGAGATTTTTTAAGAAAACATTTATGTCTTCCCAAATATTTGCGCTGAGTTAACAAAAATTCCTGTAAATATTATGCACATTAAACATTACCATTTCTGAAAGTTTCATCTTGTTATGAGTATTCTGTGAAGCGGGGTGGGCCAAAAACGTTTTTGTCTTCATCAGTTTGTAGACGTCCCCCTAATTGAACTCAGGACGAATCTTCAATGTAAAATGTGAGTTATTGTCTATTCTTTACATGTCCGAAGTTTAAAGGCAGTCGGTTAAACCATTCCGGAGAAATTCTAAAAAATGTGAAAATCTGCAAGTGTCCGGATACTTTTGGGCATATAGTGTAGACGTCTATACGGATATTATATGGGAAAATATCTGTTCTAGATTTTTGACATGCCGGCAAATACTCCCATGGAGGAGTTAGCAGAAAAAATTCAGGATAAAAACGATCTTGACGTTGTCGAAATGCGTAAAGTCTTAAAACAAAATTCGTCGAAAGGTATGTCACCGGTTTTGATAACAGTTCTAGTAAAGCAATACCTGATGCAATTAAAATTCGGTTCATTAATAAAAAATTCATCATTTTATAGACAGACTTCGCCAGAGCACGAAATGTTTTCTCTTGCACACACTTCACGAATTTGTGGCAAAGTTATCGTTTGTTTCCTTTGCAGTGAAACACATACTCAGTAGGGATGTATAATCCACGATTTTTTGAGTAACAAAATATTTTTGCTATTGCTATTTTTAAATATATATTCCGAATAACTGTTATTTCAATCACACTTTTAATTTTCAAAAAGTCTTATTAAGTATAAGTAAAGTGTTCTAAAAAATTCAAATAAAAAAAACTCTGTTATTACTTCTACTTATTGTTAATACTTTCTATAAAGTTTTAATGTTTAGTTCTTTGTATTGTTAAAAGATGGCACCGGCAAAAATTCTTGTAGAAAGAGATGTTGGAACTTGAAATCACAGAAGTCAACCTTCGAGGTCACAGTTGCAGTTTTCGGTGCGATCACAGTATGGGATCTTTACCGCGATTCTGTCAATCAAAGAGAAAAACGAATACTTGCTCCTTTGAGTTCCTGACGAAGCTTCGAATTACAAAAGCGATATCACAACAGGAGGGATGATTCACAGAAAGACCGCTAAGGGGGGAAGTGCGAAATGTGATATAATACCAGACGGGGTAGGGTGATCTGCGCGGTGAAGCGTGAACCAGGGCCGTACCGAGGTGATCCTGCGCCCTTGACGGAAGAGACAAAGCTGCGCCCGGTGCTGTTAATTTTATATTTTGCTTGTAATCATGCCTTTGTATGCATATTTTTACTATTAAAAGCGCATATATGCATAGGTGACTGTCTGTTGGCGTTCTACAAGACAGACCGCTGAGCCTAAATTGCCAAATTTGGTACAAACCTACTATGAAGGGCGGCAAAGCACACCTCAGTGAGTTTTTTAAAACTTTAATTAATTAAAACTGAAGAAAAAAAATTGAGGGGGGGGGTTCAGCGATAATAGCAGGAAGTATTATCATTTAAAAATAATTTCTACACCGTCTTATATTTCAAAAAAAAAATTATCTTTCAAATGATAACTGTTTAGTTGTGTAATTTTTCTTGAATTTGACAATTTTTAAAAAAATATTTTTATGTATAATTTACAACAATGCTGGATTGAAAGTCAAACCAATTTCACTGATTCATAAAATCTTTAATTTAATATTTCCCTTAATACTTAATTTTATGTTTCTCTTATGTTAAAAAACGTGATATAAAAATTTATTTCGATTATTACAATATAAAACCTTCTTTTGTTGTAATGAAATGCTGGAATTTTCGTTGCTTTTCCAGTTTTTTAGTCTAATTTTTTGTTAATTCTCTGCTACTTAAAATAAATTTACTTTTTAAATAGATTTACTACATTATTTTGATAGAAATAATAATATATAATGATCTAAAATTCATTTTTTCACTTAGGGCAGATAATCTTCAATGGAAACTGTACCATTTATTTATGTGCAATAATTAGGTAAAGCATTCAAGTTATAATCAGATAAATAAAGTGTAATAAATGTAATTTAAATCTGAATTATGCATGATCGAAATAAAAATTAATTTTCATTGAATTTAATGATATTAAAGAGACATTCTGCCTAAGACTTTTTTAACAATAGAATGTAAAAATCAAAATCATTAATTTTATTAGATGCAAAACACATTGCCTTAAACTTTAGTTCAAATTAGCTTGCAAAAAATTAAATAAATAGATGTTTTTAAAATTGGTTGGGCATAAATAATATATAATTAATAGGATTGGCGAGTCAGCTGGCAGTAGAAGGTGGCTAGTATTTAATACAACAAAAGCAATTTAAAAATACAGAAATAATTTGAGGTCACCTCTTTAAAACTAATTTATCTCCTTAGAAAAGAATGAAAATGTCCAAGTATTTCTTTATGCGCCCACTCTCTGATGAAACAAAAACAGAAGAGCAACATTTTCTTCGTATTATTTGCCACTAAAGAAACAGCAAAGGACCACTCGTCCAATAAGGACGAGGCCCCTTTATCCTTCCTACAATATAGTAAACAAGATAAAATAAGACCTCTCTACCCTAAAACCCAAAACTCTAAGAAAAAGCACGATTCCCCTTTTACTTTGAGATTTAAATAATCAAATTACGTGAATTTTTTGCCCTTTCTTATCAGCGTCTTAGAGGTCCAAAAAAGATTCTTAAGGCAGGCAAGTTTCCTTGTTCATCTAATTTACGACTGTAAAATGAGATCCAAAAAAAAAAAGAAGAAAAAGTATGTTGTTTTGCCATCTCCAGGCAAGAATCACACCCATGGTCAAAGAAGGACCCTTTTCGCCTTTCTGAAGGGACCCTTTTTTCCTGCGGCAGCAAGGAACTCAACGTGCTCATTGCCTCATCAGTTAGTAACATAAAGTTACTTGCTATTTTTTTCCAAGAAACGGCGCAGGCCCTTTCTCTCTCTCTGTGTAAGGGGGTCACAACCAGTGGCGGATTTTCGCACAGGTGTTAGAGGCACTCGCCTCGTACCTCAAGACCTTAGAGGGCCTCAAAATCTATTTGGTGTATATGGCAGTGCTAAGCCGACGGTCAATTTAAGACATTTAGTATTCGGAGAAGACATAAAACGTTCAGCGCATGTGGCCCCGTATTGTCAAAATCCGCCACTGGTCACAACCAGACAAGCTGGCAAATTGATCACTGGACAAAACAACTAGACCTTCCTATACAATAGGATGCAGGTGGCAAGAGCAGTCAAGATAATTAGTTGGGCCTTTTTCATTTCCGTCATTCTCATCGTTTTTCAAACCAAAAGCATTGGTTCATTTCTATCCGTTTTGCTTCTTTTCAGTTGTTTGTTTTTCAATGATTTCAATTGAGCATATTTTTTGAGAATATAGATGTTTTTGCTCTTTATCAACAAATAAGGTTTTTTTGGGGTTTTTAATGCCTTTTCTTCTAAAGTTTTCCTTTTTCCCCTGTAAATGGATTAACGGTTTTCAAATTCTTCTTATCTATCATCCTGTTCAACATTGGTAAGAAACCATTTCAATCTATATTTGTTTCTTTACTTTTTTACTTTTTCATTTTCTTCCAATCATTTCCCATTCATTTTCTCCAATCATCATTCCAATTCATTTTCTTCCTTCTTGTATCCAACTACTCTGTATAAACGTACGTTTCGTGCAGTGGAATTTCAGAGATATTCATAATAAGATGATTTGGCTTAATATTCCCCCCTTTTCACAATCGGAATTTTGGATTTTACAGGAAACGTTTTAACTAAATATGAAGATTTTCGTTTTCCCCAAAAAAATTTTTTTAGGAGTCACAGAAAAGACAGAACTAAAGGGGGTCTCTTGATTGGAATCCCTGGACAGCTCTCAGCACGTACGATCCCAGTTATCCTGCCTCAAAATTCAGATATAGAAATCTTTGCAATTAAAGTGAGCACAGATGCATTCTCTTTCTACATTATAAACTTTTATGCTCCCACAGGATTTGATATTGAAATTGTAAGAACTTTTCTTGATTCACTTACAGAACCATCTTTTATTTTTGGCGACTTTAATTTGCATCACACACTTTGGGTCTTCAAAGACACATCGAGACTTAGTAATAAATTTGCTGATTGGCTAACAGACTCTAATTTTGATATTCTAAAAACTTCGATTCAGACTTCTCCCGCAGGAATCCAATCATTATTAGATCTTACTCTTTGTTCAAAATCTCTATTCTTCAATGCGGATTGCTTCGTGGTGGACTCTTCATTTGACAGTGACCATTACCCTGTGGTTACCATTTGTACCCTTCTGCAAAATAAGCAAAGGTATCTTACGGAGATAAATGGCAACATATCATGATTCTTGCTGAAGAGTCATTTGAAGACAAGGGTCAAAACCGAAAATCAATCTCGTCCAAAGTTTCAACCATTATTTCTAAAAATACAAGGAAAATTCCTCTGCCAGAGAAACAGTACACACCTTGGTGAAATAATATATGCCATAAATTCCACAATTTAAAAATAAGTTACAGAAACAAAGCATTGAGTACATTTTTGCCTAAATTTTGGATTTTACATAGAAAATTTTCAAGTAAATTGAAATACCATAGCAAACAAGCGAAACTCAATTTTTGGGACAAGGTATGCAATAGTGCAAACATTCCACATATTTTCTATTCTCTTTTAAAAAACTTAAATAGTAAATATGATGATAACAACTCTTTCAATATTATCTTAGTGAATAACACTTATGTTTCAAATCCTTCGGAACAAAGTAATTTTTTTGCAGATTTCTATGAGCTCTTCTAGCAAGCATGAGACATTATAATTACCTATTCAATATACGGTTGACGCTGAAAGCAGCTTGGATTCAAATTTTCACATTCAAGAATTAAATCTAGCAATAAAAAAATTCGAAAACGACTACTCCAGGTCCAGATAGTATTTCTGCAACCTTCTTCAAAAAACTAAATATGAATGCTCGTCTTTATATCCTTGAACAATCTCAACAGTTTTTGACAGGATGTATCTTCCCAAAACTTGGAAACATGCTATTATCATTCCTATATCAAAACCAAATAAAGACAAACTTTTAATTACCTCTTACAGACCAATAGCCTTAACCTCTGTATTCTCCAAAATCTTTGAAAGAATAATCACAAAAAGAATTGTTGATTTTTTAACAACCCGTAAAAAGTTTAACCTCATGCAGTTTGGGTTTTTTCCATATAAAGATAACAGAACAGCTAAATATGCTCTTTACTCAGCCATTTCTAAAGTAAAGAAAGAAAAAAAAATATTTCATTATCCAAAAAGCATATGACTCCGCCTATGTTGATGGACTTATCTATAAATGTCTAGAGCTAGGTACCAACGGAAATATTTACAGTTGGATACACCAATTCTTACTTCAACGCACTTTTCAAGTTAGATGGAGGAAAACGGTTTCTAATATAAGAAATCTTAATAAACCGCAAGTTAGAATCCTTTCTCCTATTTATTTGCAATTTTCATGTCAGATTTTTTTGAAATGACTGAACACGACGTGAAATGTTTAGTATTTGTAGGCGACATATTCATTTTCTGTGCACATCAGTCGTTAGAATACATTACTAAAAAGCTACAAAAAACAATTGAAAATGCGCATCAGTGGTGCACATATTGGAAATTATCAGTTAGTCGAGAAAAAAGTACTATCGCAGACCTCTCCAGCAAGACTATTCTTGATCGACCTAACATTTTATTCGCTGGAGTTAAAATCCTATGGAAAGAATCCGTAACACATTTGGTAATTCAATTTTCAAAAAGGAATAAAAATAGTTTGATCTTGAATAGTATCAGAAATAAGGCCATCAAAACAATTAATGCACTTAGCCCCTTAAGTCTTCCGCCCGTCATATTGACGTGCATCGAATTATCGCATTTTTAGGCTTATAAGCTAAAATTTAATCATTAATTAGCTTTATAATTTGACACAAAAATTACGAAGAATCCATAAGCATCTCCAATATTCTATACCTCCTTAGATGAATGCAAACGACAGCCCCTTTCCAAAACAGGAGGGGTCATCTTATTAGATAGAAAACAGAATGCGACCCTTAAGGGGTTAAAGGAATCGCATTCAAGCATTACGGTCAAAGGACCAGAAATCTTTATAACGCTCACAGATAATTGTATTTGCAGCCTTTTTTTTTCTTCTATGCAATTCAAATTATTAACAAATTACTAGAATCTCATATGAAAGCACTTCTGTTACACTTGGGGTTCCACAATGAACTCCAAATAAAGTTTTACTCCAAATTGCCGACCAAGGAATTTTCTGTGAAAAAATGAAACGCTTATCTCTACAATTCTTCATTAAACAAATATCAATTAACTCCTTTTCAGCCATCTATAAAAAAGACTAGGAACAATTCAATCTCATTCTCACAGAACCGAATAAGATTCTTTTGGATAAAAACCTTTTAGATTTAAACATAAATTGGGGATATTGTTACGAAAATCTTTCCGTGGGTGTACGGTGTAAAATGTCCAACACGCAGGATAATGGAGAATGAAGGTTTATTCACAAATATGCAGGAAAACACGTAGCACAGGAAAAGGAAACAATAGTTCTTTCGCAGATTAGCAATGTAAACAGACAACAATTCACAGGTAATAACAGTTCAGCACTTTGATATTTAGCAACACGAATAGTCAGCAAGTAACTAATAACGACAATAACAACACTTTCAATAGCGCTCAGCTCATCAGCTTCCTAGCTCGCGCTGAAGACGAAACTCTAAAGTCGTTCCAATGGGTCAACGCTACTACCACTCGGCGTCGAACAGCTTACTTACCGTGCGATATGCTTGCAAATGTCATACTTGTCTCCGGAATCAATTGAAAAATCACACGTGCGAATGGTACAAAATAAAATGCATACGATTTATTTTTTTCGAAGCGATAATAAACGAATATTGTTCGGAATAGGCCTTGGTAAATACAGTCTGGTATTTCTTTTTAGATTCTTTCGATGACATCAGATCTGCTCTGGTGGAAAAAGAAATGGACGCTCAAAAAATAATAAAAAAATATATTGCGGCGATAACCCTAACACAACAAGATCGGCAGAAGAGATAAACAAATTCTCCCTGTTTTCCTCCCTAGTGCGCTGAACAATCAAAGCAGCGCATGCGCCGAAAACCCCTGGCGATAGTCACTAGTCATGACTGGACATGATACGCGGGAAAGAGCTAATGAAAAATCCGTAGAGCAATGACGACACGCATTCGACATTTGAGGAGAATGCGGTCGCTGCAGCGCTGAATTTTTCTTTCGCAGCTCTTTTACTGCTTTTTTTATTACTATTTATTTGTTCCAATTTCTCGAAAATACTGAAAAGCGGGAGGAAATCGGTGAGAATTGGGAGGCGGGAGAAATTGTTAAAAAGCGGGAGAGTTGGCAGGTCTGCATCTCGTGTAAACAGAAAAAAGCAACCCTCTAAGCATACTACCTTGCGGGATGCCTCTGAATGATTACTTTAAATTTGAATTAGTGCTTCTCCAATATGTAAAAAAACTTTTGTCTAGTAAAAAAAAAGTTTGCCTGTTATTTGATGCCTAGTTGAAGTCTATATATATAAAAGAGGAAAGTATGTGTGTGTTCGTATTTTTTTTTTTGTTCTTTATGCATGTCCACGCCGTTGGACTTACGGTGACCAAATTTGACACAGTGATGGATTAGAAAAAGAGGGAGCTAACGCCGCAAAAATTATTTTAAAACTCTAATTAGATTATTTATTCAATTTTAAGTGGTAAATCCGGGCGATTTTTGCCTATTTTCGCAAATTTTCTGCATTTATTCTCATCGTAGAGCCGCAATTTTAATATCATTGCACAGTGCAAAATTTCCCCGTTTTAATAAAAGTTATTTGAAGCTTCAGCGTAAATTTCCTGATATTCAGCAAATTTTTTAAAAAATAGTCAGTTTTGCCAAAAACATTTCAGTCTTGAATTTAAATTTCCTGCATCCGACGTTCTATTTTTGTTATCGTTTTCAAATTTTTTGAGGTAATAATTGGAACACTTCTCCTTGATTTAAAACAAGAACGGTTAAAGTATCTTTTTTCGTTGAATTTTAATTAATTTTTCTTGAAGTGTTAAAAGATTTTCGCTCGATGAACCCTTTTCTTCCGTTCTTTTTCAAGGTTGCGTGTTGCCTTCCCAGTACGAGTTCGCATCGGTGACGTCATCTTTCTAACTAGCTTCGTACAAAGATAAAAGAGGAAAGTTTGCATGTGTGTTCGTTTTTTTTTTGTTCTTTATGCACTCCCATACCGTTGGCCTTACAGCGACCGAATTTGGCCTGTAAAAATTATTTTAAAATTTGAATTAGATTTTTAAGTGGTAAATTTGGACGTTTTTGATTTATTTCACAACGCATATTTTTATTGACATTTTGTTCGTCCTAAAGAGTTTATATTTTTAATCGGTAACGCGGGGTTAAATCTGTACATGTACGGTTTATTGCTTAAAAAGTTTAAAATAAATGTTGTTTTTCGAAACTTCTCGCGTTTTTTTTCAAACCATACTGTCATTAGGTAATAAAAAGACTAGATTTGAATGGATATTTACGTTTTTTGGAGAAAGTTAGTGACAATATTCATTAGATCCCGAGCAAAGTCGGGTTATCAGCTAGTCATTTATAAATTAAGCTATCTCTCCAAAACGAATCATAAGCAGATAATATGTCAAACTTTATGAGAATTAAAAATTTTTTTGTTATTTTTTGCTTCTACGATTTTGTGATGTAAGATGGATAGAAGATAATTGCAGTCTTTGAGAGGTAGAAATCCAGTATGATGAAGGTGAAATTTTGTGACAGATACACATTAGTTACTATTAGTTATTCTACTAAGAAAATATCTTCCAAAGATTTTGCATTAAACAGATATTAGAGAACTTAGTCGATAAGATTCTACTTTGGTGTTATCCTTCCCGGGTTTAGGAATGAGAATTATTTTCGCTATGTGCCATTCTGAAGGGATATTTCCAGTGCTCCTAGGGAAGAATTTTAATGTGATTGGGAGTAATACCATCAGCATTGGAAGTTCTTTAAATAGCCTGTTAAAATTCCTAAAAAAAATGGTGCATTATAACTGCTGATTTCATCGCTAGAGAGAGATTATAGGGAATGAAATCTACAATATTA
Source organism: Araneus ventricosus (assembly GCA_013235015.1). Lineage (NCBI taxonomy): Eukaryota > Metazoa > Arthropoda > Arachnida > Araneae > Araneidae > Araneus > Araneus ventricosus. Next base: position 23,078 of record BGPR01006868.1, read on the forward strand.
TGAAAGTATAATAATCTGCAAAAAGATTTGCTTGACTTCTTTGATTTTGCACGACGATAGATGAAGAGAATATGATGTTGGCGCTACGGGAAAATTATTTCTGTTGTAAATGGATTTTAAAATTTTGTAGATTCTTCCTGAGAAACTTGCGCCTTTAGAAGTTCTATTCCAATGTTAAAATTGTAAATTTGAAAATAAGGTTGCGCAATTGAGCGGAGGAAATTTTTTTTTTTGTATTAAATCCAATAACAGTTTTAAAATGGGATCCAGTTAGCCGTCGAAACTTCCTTTATTGTCCTAGAAAAAAACTACAACGTTTGTCCAACCAAGGAAATGTTGAGTGAATGGGAGTTTTGCTATATGAAGTATTTCAGCTTAACTTTGCCTTACTGAAACTTTCAAAAGAATTGCAAGATGAAATTTCGGCTGCGAAAATTTGAAGCTGCTATATAAATTCTTAGAGGTTATTCTTTGAAGTTATGCGCATTGTTTTTTGAATTCAGATAAATTAGAATCGGGAGATGATCGCTATTGAAATAGGCATTAAGGAAAAATGTGGTATGAGGATCATTGCTAGAGAGCTGGTGATGCTAAGATCTAACATGGATGATGATGTGGCAGTGAGATGAGTCGGAATACAGGTTTTTAGGATGTTGAGATCTTTTTCTATCATCCAAGCTAAGAAGTCGTCAGCTCCGGTGCGAAAATAGGAAGAGTCAAGAGCTGGATGCTTAATATTAAAATCACCCACAATGATATTTGGTTGAGAAATTTGATTGATAAGGCTGTAAAACCAGGTGGCAGAGAAGAAACCTCTTAAATAAAAAAAAATATTAACAGTAGTAAGTGATTGATGGTTGAATATGACTTGTATTGCTTGAACTTCAATGTTTGTGGATGGTAGCTGTAGTGAAATACAATGAATAGAATTTATTATCAACTGCAATACATAGTCCGCCTCTGCAATCTGAAAGTCTTTCTTGACAACAGATGGTTTTGCCGGAGTAAAAAAAAAATTATCCGAAGGTTTAAGAAAAGTTTCTTGAGATGCAAGAATATTAAAATAAGAAAAAAAATTTTTTTTTCGCCAAGGAATTTTAGGCTTAATGTTGCGGGTATTCCACTGAACAAAAGACATATTAAAATTTATGAACACTTTGAAAAAAGAAAAATTGCACAAAAGAAGAAATTACCCTGGTGCTAAAAGGAAAACCCTTGTTTACAAAAAACTAGGTTAATCCCTTTGAAGGATCAAGATTGCTAGTGAACGAATCATTACTATGAGGTTGAGGCATGATATAATACGAGACAAGGTGGTTGCTAGTGAATGAATCATTACTATGAGGTTGAGGTGTGATATGAGACGAGGTGGTGTAACTTGATCTGTCACAGATATGCACAGAGAAGACGCTGCTGAGTGGAGTGTGGCGATGCCCCCCATGTGGGGAGGGGGTAGTTCATACATTTGTGAGAGCGTTTAGAGTAGCTTTTGATAGTACCATCTGTTGACAGTATGTAGAACTAAAACCTTGCAAAGGTAATTAAAAAGAAATGAAATGAAAAAAAAAACCCACTTAAGTACATTTAAATCAAAAATGACTTAATAACACCTTTTTGACAGTAGTATTCATCACTGGAATTTCTGATTTTTTGATATTACGTAGAAAATAACAGTTTGTCAATTATTTGTCATCCCTAGTTGAGAGTGGAAACATTATTGATTCGAGAAGCCAAACCAGTCGTTTTGACCTTTTTGTTTCTACCTCTTTCTAAGGTCGGTGATTGAAGTTGAGCCATTTTCTTTATTTCTGATTGTATGATCATCATAATACTGAGATTATTCTTGTTTAAATTTTCTTGCAGCAGTGTTTGAAAATTATCGCTAATTTGAGTTTGATTTGAAAGATGAGTTTGGAAAACAACTCTCTTTGCTCTTCTAGAGCTTTATGCAACTCTCCTTTTGTGACGAAATTATCATTTGAAGGATTGGATTCGACCGCTTTAGAAATGCTAGCAAAAGATGGTGGTTTTGATCCTTTAAAAAGCCTTCTTCCTCAATAAAAATAAGATGGTTTTGACATTTGGAAGCTAAAAATTTCCTCTCTTGTTCTCGAACTGGACAGTCAGTGAGCAAAGCTAAATCTAAAAATACGTATGTATGTAAGTTTAATATTATAATTTTTTGGTGTATTATTTTATTTATTTTTTATTCACTTCCTAATTCGCAGATGTTCTGAAATTTTGTTCAATACACTTTAATATTTTAAGAACTTAAAACATCAAATAATTTTAATTCCACTTAAGAGGTGATATCTGGTAGTGAATTTGAGAAAAAAAAACATAGTTACTTTTTCCCAAACGAAAACATCAAAATTACACAATTTAAAAACAATGTTGATGAATCGCCAATGTAAAATAGAATTTTGGGCACCTTTAAAGGAATTTTATTGATTTTAGACAAGAACTTTTGATTGCATACCTCATGATAGGAAAATTAGTTTTTGTTCACACATTATAACTCGCATTCTTGTGTGAAAGTTTATAAGAATATCCAGTGTAGAACAATCATATGCATATGCACTCCAGTCTCAACATGGAGTCAACTCATTTTTGCATGGTATTCATTAATTTTGAAATCACTTGCAACTCCTTTCTTTGCTGTTTGCAGCATTACATCATCATACTCTACAAGATAAAGTTCAATTAAATTGCAGACATATTTAATTTTATCATGTGACTTTGATGCCTCATGAAATGATTCCATGAGGATTATTATATTATATTTATTGCATTTCTATGAGCTATATTGGATATTAAATTACATACGGTACAGAGACAGAAGCTTATTTTTCTACATGATTTAGTACTGAAATAAAGCGAGATTGTAGAACGCGATCTTTAGCAATGAATAGCAACAATTATTTAGAAAGTCTTATAATGATTTGAAATACTTAAATATATTTATTTGATTTCATTTTCTTATTTATATGTGAGTGCATTTTTTTAATGCACATATGGAAGCATGGAACATTTTAAGATATGGAAAGGAGTTGAGAGTGGAAAAGATTCAAGAAACTTGACATATATTGCATGAAATTGAAGAAAAAAATCTGTATAAATAATAGGTTTTCTTCAAAATTTGCTCACACGTACTATAATTTAATAAAAGGTTAATGTTTTAAATCAAAAATTATGTTTCCATTTATAAAAAAGATTTTATCTTTAGCATTGCCATTCCTATTGAATGAAAACAATATAGATATTTTAAGTAACTTTATTTATTTGCCTCTGAGTTACCACTTTTGCTTAATTAAACTTTGCATCAATTTTTAAAAATTGATAACTTGCAGAAAAAACTTACTTCTGGCAGTTTTTAAAAATTCTTTGGTAAACTGATGTTCACCTTGTAATTAAAAGTAAAGTTGCAGAGGATAAGATATTTTTGCGTATTGCTTTAGTGATGATTATTTTATTTCTATGCAAAAATCTGCATTTATCTGACACATCTCCAAACAAGACTTGAAAATATTTTCATCCCAGGTAATTCCAGGTATATCAGCTAGCATTTAATAAAGTGCAGTATTCTCATAAAGTAATGAAAATCTGAACTTCTTTCACGTTCAAACCAAGCAGGCAGAAAGAAAGCGATTTACTGTTAAGAATTTGGGTCCACTGTATAAACTGGAATTCAGGGAAGAAAACTCAATAATCTTCCGTCAATTCAAACACTGAATACCAGAACTTTTTTCTTTTAAAATATATAAACCGTTGGAGGCAATATTGCTACTTATACTAAAAATAAACATTGAAAAGTTGAATTTAAGAATACTTAACATTTCATATTTTGAAGCAGAAAAGGACAGAGATACCATCTAATGCAACTCCCAATCAAACCAAACTATCAATAAAGCCATAGATATATGAAGCATACATGGTTTCAATTTAATTTTCAAGACAAAAAGGTTAAAATAAAAACATTTATTTCAAAAATATCATAAAAAATTATTTACATGAAAAAAAGCATGAAAAAGAATATTATTGTTTTTTATTTTCTGTTTCAACTTTTTTATACTTTTTTGAACAAGCATCTCTGTAAAACTGAAATAAATCCTCACAGCTTTTTCTTGCTACTTCAATAATCTTCTTCAATTCATCTGAGGAAATGAATGAAGAGTTCTTTATTCCAACAATGTTTTGACCAGGACTTTCAAAACATATAGTGCTGATTCGCTGGGCATTCTAAAAATACAATAAAAAATTAAATATCTATAAATAGGTTAAGACCTATACATGCACACTGAAAAAAAAAACATTGCAGTTTTTTTTTTTTATTTCATTCGGTTAATGTTTTGTAGATTTCTACAATCGCCTACAGTTGGAATTTGTTATTTATAAAATTAATTTCATTTAAAGATGAAAAAATAATAAAATTGGTGGTTTCTCATTTAGGTGCAGGACTGGAAAAGTGGATTTTAACATAAAATTCTTGACATAGGTTAAATCATTATCCCTCACAATTAAGGAGGTATAGACAGCACAATTAATGAGATTATATATTGCAATAATAAACTCAAAAGTCAAAATTTATCATTTCTAACAGAGGATAACATGCAGAGCTAACTTATTTCAATTAATTAATTATGAAAGTCATGCAAAAGAAATAAAATCATATTATAACTGTGCACTCAAGACTTAAGAAGAATAATAAACCAAATATTCACAACCTTGAAGATTATATAAATAATCTGATTAAAATAATATTACAAAAATAAATCAATGTGGACCTTTGATCGAGTAAAATGTAATCAGTTGAAAATGAGAAAAATAAATATTGGGCTTTTATTTTTTATATATTTGATACTGAAACTTGGTACACCTTAGATGATGACAAATGCATAAATTGTTTAGAAAATTAAAACAAACATCTCTACTAATAATAAAGGAGAGAGTGTGTGTGTCGGCGCTCTACAGGTCAGACCACTGGACTTTGAGCTACAAAATTTGGCACAAAAATACTTTGGGGAGTGGGAATGTGCACCTCAGAGCTCTTTTTTTGAAATTTTAATTAAATTAAAAATATTTTTACACCATCTGAAAGAGCAAAAAATTATCAATCCAATGATATCAATTAAGTTGCCATATAATGTTTTCTCGAATTTTAATAAATTTTAAAAGATATTTTTTGGCATAATTTACAATATTTTTCATTGTTGCAACACAACTCAAACTGTTTTCATTGTTTAAACAAATATATAATTGTATATTTCTCTTTCATTATTGTAATCTGAGATAATATCCTAATGCAGTTTGCTTTCATATTTTATTTCAGGTCTCCGAGATATTGCTTTGCTTACATTAAGAAATATATCCAGTAAGCTGAATGGTTATGGTTGCCATGTTTTCATTCTTTTCTCGACAAGTTTTAATCCAGCTAACATGCTGCTGGCCATAAAACGTGCTGCGTCATTTTAATGTTGAAAATGAAATGCGTATTTTTTACAAGAGGAATAAGAAAGTGAAGATAGTGCCGACAACATGGAATTAGAGGTTATATGAATAGTCAGTTATTTGACTTCATCAGGAAAATTTATGTAGACAATGAACAGATCAGATACAAGGCCACTAATAGAACATGGGTTAAATATCTACCACAATCTGAAGTTTAAAATTACATTGTTCAGAGAACCATGAATATAAAATGATGCAAGATTCAATTGAAATCATATTCCCAGTGAACAAGCTGGTCCCGAAGGCGGCTAGTATGCAATAAAGTATTCTAATATTTAGTAGCTTGAACACATTTCAAAGAGAGGTATTATCATATCCTATCACTTTATATGATTTTAAGTAAGAAGAACGATTTGTTATTCATTTCTATAATTAAAAAATGATATGTTTTCTATTACACAAAAGAATGAAGAAAATAAACTTGCCTTTAATTACAATAAAGAGAATAAATTTGGCAAATATCGCCCTTCCCCCTCCAAAAGACTTTAATAACTGAAGTCGATCAAAAGCAATACGAAAAAAACAAACAAAAAAAAATGGAGATTTAAAACATATTGAAACTGTTGATACAAAAATTATGAAACATATTCGGTATTACATAAAAAACTCCAATAATGAATGATTTCACTTATTAACCTTATATATTTTATGAACTATTTTGATTAAGTAGGCAATTTATTAGGTTAGTTAAAGTTCAATCATTTCTTGTTTTAGATTAAAACTCAAATTTTAGGCAATATGACAGATAGAAAGAATTGATAGGTGTATAGAACAATGAACAGAACAGGTGTAAAGTTTCTAAAATAGTACAAGTTACATGTCTACCAAAATTTGAAATTTAAAAATACTTTGCTAAGTGGACTATTAAGACCAGTTATGCATAAAAGGTTTTATTAAAATGTTTTGCACGCAACAATCACGGCAAATGAGTTGGTTGCCAAAGGTGGCCAGTACAAAATAAAACAGAAAACAAAGCTATTTACTAATGCAACAAAAGATTATAAAATTATTCAGAGAGAACTTTTCACTGCAATAATTCTTCTTTAAGAATTATAATATTTATTGCAAAAGTCATCTACTAGAATATCAATTATAATAGAATTTTTTTACTTAATTATCTTTCAAAGAAATTCTATTTAATGGCAGAATAAACATTTAAATTAATTGTAATTTCCCTATGAATTTTAGTTGCAAAATTAAAAAAAAACACTGAACTATAAGTGAGTCCATTGATCAGTTCAGTATCCTATTTGCCCTAAAACTTTGGACAAATGTAAAAGGCCTCGACAAGTAAATCTATAAAAGATGCATACAATTTTAAGTAAATACAATAGATATATTTTTTAAGAAAGAGGTAATTACATAATAATCTAATCCTGTCATATATCAGAATCATTCTTATGCAAAATTTAACCTCCATCTTATTTTTCAGTAACTTAATGATAAAGATATATAAAATTTAAATTACAGTAAAGGAATAACATCTTTTAATCAGAAGTTAAGAATATATATACAAAAAGGGACATACATTCAGATTTTTAATGATTTAGTTCATGTTATGACACATTTTTGTCTATTAAATTTTTGAAACTGTATTCTTGTAATTTGAAAACTATTATTTAATATTTAGTAGAAATTACTAAAATATTAAAGCTAAGTATATGTATTAATTAAAATGCTCACCACAAGAAATATTTAGTCATATTATTCATTTAAATTGTGTTCTCTAATTTCTAGAAAAAGTATATTAAAAGGTGTAACTTCCAAACATCAACCTATCTCTTTAAAGTGACTTATGCCAGTATACTTTATGGAAACATTCTTATAATTTTTTTCTACTGTTTAAGAACAAGCTTTGCAAAGGCTGATGCACTAAAACTGAAAGATTTTTTTCTTTGAACTCATGATGTTATGATTGATTGGTTGAATAGTTCAGTAAATGGAAGTGCAACCTTCAAATAAAGTCTGTCTGTTTGGATGACCACTTACTGGGCATCAAAATGTTAAGTTCGCATTTGATGGAACAATTTTTCAGCTACAAACATGCACTTTTCACAACACTACTTCAAGTTATAAATTCATTCATATGCAGTATTTCACATTAGTACAGTCACATGCAGTATTAATAGTACATTCACACAATAATCATGCAGTGAACAAGAATTGAAAAAAAAAAAAAAAAAAAAATCTTCCAGTGAGGTACTTTTTCTGATCAAAAAGGAAAATAAATATTTCACCTTTATTTCTTTCACTGATGGAAATGAAACCAACTTATCATCTACGAAAGCTATGGAGGCTGCAGCTACTAAACCACGCATAGGAACACCAGCATCTAACAGAGCTAAACAAGCTGCATTCACACAGCAGGCAAGTAACTAGAATGTAGAAATCATGAACTTGTTTAATCTTCAAAATTGTTACATCATATACAAAATCTCAGATGAAACATTATTATATATTAAAATAAAATCATATTTATTAAAAAATTATACAGGATGATTTAATTTAGCAACAGATACAAATTTGACAACAAAACAACATTAAAATTTGTGATACTTTATTCTGTTAAAGAGTATTATTTCTGTGTTAACTATTTTAATAAAAAAAAATGTAAAAATAATTAAAAAAATTCAAGATAAAATTACATTCCAAAAACATATGGATTCGCAAGGGTCCATAGTTTAACTGATCTGAAGAAGAAATATACTATCGGAAAATAAACAAATTTATGCTTCAGATACTTTAACAGACAATGAAGTATGAAGCATTATATACTGCAACTACACCTAAAAAGACAATATTAATCAACACTCTTTTAAAAAATGGAAGCGCAGTAAATATTAACAGGACAATCTTAACAAACTGCTAGTCAGCTAAATTATCCGTATATTATTAAGATAAATTTTTACCCTGCTATTGCTACTTAATGCTAAAATAAATCAATTTCAACTTCATTCTGTTTATTATGACTATCTGAATTCAATTGGCTGGTTCATCATTTTCAAAATGCTGAACTAGCAAATTGCTATCAATATTGTATTCCATTAAACAGGGATTTTCTCATTTCTATTTCATACAATCTGTTTGCCAAGACTCTATGCTCTCTTTCTACATTTTGGCTTCAGTGGATAGTTCAAGTGTGCCATGTTTCGGTTTGTCACGGGATAACATCATCTGAATTTATATCATAAAATATAAATCATGGAATTTTAAGATGGAGCCTACTTTACTTTTACAATAAAGTAATGTTATTTTAAAACCGACTGATACAGCTGCCCTTTTTCTCTAATGTATCCTCAACTGTAATAAATATAACAGTAATTAAAATTTTTTCCCAATAGCAGCGCATTTTAACAATTTTTACCAAAAGAAATGTTTTTTTATCATTATTATCAAAAATGTGAATAATATGTACAAAAAAATTTAGTTTCTAATAATATTCAATTATAAAAGTGAAAGTTAAATTAAAATTCTCTCATAAAAATTTTCTAAGGCAATATTTCTGAAACACTGTTTAAAATTTTAACAACCAACCTTGTCATTTAGGATCCACAATTATTTTTTTTATCATTATATATGATATCTATTTCATAAAATTAACATAACAAGCTTGATTCTAATATAAAAACATTTTGCAACAGTTCTTAATGGTTTAAGAAAAATATATGTTTCCAGGTAAAATAAAATTCAAATTTCATCTTAAAACAATCAGAAAATTTAATTTGTTGCAAGCGGTTAAAAAAGCGTAATCTTTTCCATTTTTTCCCCCTTTCATATATTTACAGACATAAATTACAACATAAATTATGCTATTAGAAAATAATTAAAAAAAAGAATAAAAAAGTGAATACAATACATTTCCTGAATTTGTTATTTCTTGGATAGCGATGTTTATTGATGTACGAGGATGCATTGATGTTATGATAACTGATTCCACAGCATTTCTAATGAAAAATTCAATAAATCTCTCATTGATGTCTAAAATGAAACAGAATGATTATTAACAGAGGAAATAAAGAATTAAAAGTCAACATAATTAATCACAATACATTCATGCACACTACAGTTTAAAATTTCTATAACCAAATAAACAGAAGGTAAGATCTTTTTTCAAATATTCTTAATTTGTAAGACTGCAATCACTTTACATTAAGTATAGCTTTTTTTTATCTTAGAGGACAAAAGTTAAGTGTACTAGCAAGCATAAAAAGGACATTTTATATTTAAAAACTATATACGGTAGAGAAAATAAAACTTTCTAATCAATCATCTGGAGTAGAAAACATTTGCTTCAAAAATTTCGATTTACAGTAAAATTCAATAAACACATCACAGTTTACATAATAAATAAAATGCAAAAAGGAAAGAACGACTATCTTGAAAAATCTAAAGCTATTTTTTTAAAATTCAGAAATAAGAATCCAATGAGCCATTTGGGCTTTACAGTAGAGCGTCACAGTAGGCTACTTTTAATAACATCACAGTTATTATTAATAATAACCAATTAAAAAACCCTGATCAGTATTACCTGGTTATTATTAACACTAAACATGATTATCCTTAGTAATAACCAATTGCAGTGACTGTAACATATATATATATATATATATACTAGGATTTGTTTCTCAAATTTTCTTAATATTTTCATGAACATTCAGTGATTTAGGAAAGATATCATTCAGAAGACTACAGACTCTATCTTCAAACTGAATCATGAGCTACGAAAATAATGAAACTTATGTGCGGATAAAGTTTAAATATTTAATTATTAAATAAAAAATTCAATCATCTAATTTTTGTATTAATTTATATGTTGATGCAGACTAAGCTTTTGATATTAATACTGTTAGTCACTAATAGAAAATCTATTTTGTATTATATAGTTATCTTTTGAAACTGTTCTATAATATGGTGCTGCAAAAAGCAAAAATGTGTTTTCTTTACTTTAACCCTTTGAAGACGACTGACACATGGCTGTGCCAGCTACTTGTAGCGTTAAGCAAGTGGCAGTTCTCAAATGAAGCTGATATAATAGCTTCAAGTAAATCTGTGCAATAAATATTTTGTAAGAACATTATTGGTGAAATTTCTTATATTAATCGTGTATTTGTACAGTGACCTCTCACTTATACGCGCTCTCTTTTATGCGCGTTTTTCATTTATGTACGTTTTTTTCACAGTCCCAGCCAGAGATATAGGAGAACAATGATAATTCTTATTCATTTATGCGCCGCACTAAAAAGGCACCTCTCACTTATGCGCGAAGCAAAAATTTTCTTAGTTCAAAAATTTTTTTCCAGCAGAACAAAAACACTTTCTGCTCTACTTCTAGGAATGCATTCCCTCACCCTCCCTCTATTGTTCAGATTCCAGGAACACATTCCTCTAACTTATACACAGGGTTGCACGTCGGGGGTCTTGTGATTGACATCAGGAAAAGTCTCATTTATACAGCAGTCAATTCGAGAGGTTAGTACTTTACATACCATGGGGCATTGATCGCTAATGAAAGAACCATCTTTGGAGTTTTGGTTAGATGGTGACTTTAAAATGGCGAAACAAACAAAATTGTCGCTTTCGTTTAAAATGGATGTTATTAAAAAATTCGAAGAAAATCCTTGCACCTAGAAAAAAAGCTTTAGCGGAGCATTTTAATGTCCCAGAATCAACATTGAGAGCGATTATAAAAAATCGGGAGCATTTCCATTTTCTTTGTGTTCTTAAAAAAATAATTAACGGGAGTTATATACATATTTGCATTTTGAAACTAATCTTATTTACATTTTTCAGTAGTATATACATAGTATTAATTAACAATATATTTTCACTGTATTGATGTATCACTTTTAAGCCCCCTTTTGTGGTTTTTCACTTATGTGCGTTTCTCACTTATGCACTTTTTTTCGCTGTCCCCTGCGCCCACACATAAGTGAGGGATCACTGTATATGAAGATATCACTGCAATCAAAATCACCACAAATGAAAATATTTTAGGTATAATTCAGTATTTTTTTTAAAAAAAATATGACACTGTATGAGGCAAGAAAAGCTATTCATAAAAATAATATTTAGCACAGACATATATTGTAACACTCTGGAAAGCATGCAGTATGATAATGTAATAATACAAGATTATTTCCTTGAAAAAAGAAATGTCTATACATTTGTGTGTCATGAGTGAATAATTGGAAATGCAATAATCAAAGATTTTATCAAATATCATAAAATGAAATAAATAAAACTTCATTAAGACTTTTACGAGTAAAACAGACAACTGAACAACTGAAAATCATAAAAATAAGGTGAAATTTATATTACATAATTTAAAAAATTATGCAAATAGAAATTACCAATGACTTCAGGACACCGGACTGCATTTTTTCATTAGAATGTTATAAATTCCACTTAATTAATGAATAATTTAAAGTAAGACAAAAAATAAACATCATAAACGGACATAAATATTTCACCTATTGAATGAACTTTACTAAGAAATGAAACTTCCACAACTGCTTTGTCACACAATTCCTTGCTAACTTTGATTTCATAAGGGCCATATACAGAAGCTTGAACAGCTGTTTCTCCTGGAAAAAAAACAATAAAACAACACTCTTTGCTTGATGCATAGCTAAAACCACTGGATATAAAAACATGAAATTGTAGTAACAAAGCCATTACATTAGATATAATAAATTGAGAAGTAACTTCAAGGTTAATTGTTGGTGCTCATAGATAAAATAAATAGATTAATTTATTTCTTATAATCAGCCAACATTAATTTGATAATGCATGAAAGTGGAAACGTTAAGGATAATAAAGATGAATTTAAATACAATAAAAAATTTAAGAAAACGGGCTAGGTTGATAAAAATTTTCATTTTATTTACTTTCAGAGAAGAGAGAATGGTGACTGTTATAAGAGACAATTAATAGGATGAATGAATAAGCTGATTACTGAAGGAAGCTAGTAACTAATATACAAACATACATTTTTAAAAAAATGAATTTAATGAAATTAAGTGAAATTTTGACATTTTTCTTGATAACTTCCAAAAAAATTATAGCACAAGAATGATTTTTACAACATCTGAAAATTAAAAAAAATATCTTTGCAATGATATCAATTAAGTTGCCACACAATTTTTTTCTCTAATTTTAATACATTTTAAATATATTTTTGGGCATAATTTACAATACAGTAAAAGCTCAACTAACCGGTAAACTCCGATTTCCGGATACCTGAAAAGTCCGGATAGTTGAGTGTGACAGGAAAAATGCGAGGGGGTAGATTGTAGCCTTTTGCTTTTTAAAGATTTTTAAGGCCAAATAATTTGTTTTTGTCATTTTGAAATGTGCATTAAATATAATTTTTAAGAATACTTCTGTATCTTCCGTAACATTGTATTTACAAAATATATTATGAAGATTTTAATTTAACATTGATGATTTACAAAAAAATATGATCTGTAGGTGAATTTTTATCGTAAATATATAGATTGTAAAAATATAAACATATAAAAATAGCCGACAAAACTGAAAAATATTCTACTCAGAAAGCATAATAAAACTCTTTTAAGTGATCATAAACAAATCCCATGATTGAATATCAAAACTAATTATCTTTTAGAAGATTGCAAGGGTTATTGCGCAATACACGCACATCCAATTTCATGTGATATTACGTAATTGAAATCAACATTTGCCGATATTTGGAGGGTAAATAAATAAAGGAAAAGAAAGAGACTTATTAATCTGGAGTAACCCCCCCCCCATGAGCTTTTTTTCCCTACTGATTCTGTCCCTTTACTTTTTTTTTTGGTTGTCGATTTCGTTTTTAGGTGTTGTTTTTTGGCGAAAGGTGAGGACCTTTATTTTTTTTGGTTCTCACTTTTGCTTTTAAACCCCCCATAAAGCGAGTCTGTGTATATTGCTTTTTTTTTCCCTTCTACGCTCCTCCGTGCAGAGCGAACGTTGCATTCCAGAAATAAATTGTTGTTAGTTTAATTAGCAGTTTTTTCATGCTCAGAAAAATCGTATAAATATTTGTTTGAACCTTTGTTTGCATTTATCTTGCTTGTTTGTGTTGGTGATGTCATGATGTGGGCGTGTGCATTTTCTGACATCACAGCCAATCAGGTTTTGCCACTTGGCTAGTTATGACATCACAGCCAATCAGGTTGTGCCACTTGTTTTTGTTTAGCTATATAAGATGGCATGTTGGATTGTTTTTTATAAAGAGTTTTTAGTTTAAGCAATGCTGTTGTGTCTTTTGTACCGAGTCTGATATTCTAAACTGCAACATGGGTGCATTGCCTGTTAGATACATTGCTACAATTGTCTGCGTGAATGGAACGAGGCGCGCACACGCTAAATTTTGGCGCGCAGATGCAAAACTTTTAGAAAAACTCATTTTCTAATTTTTCCGGTTAGTTGAGCTTTCCGGATACTTGAATGCCGGATAATCGAGAGTTTACTGTACGTTTCAATGTTACAATGATATTCAAACCATTTTCATTTGTTTAAACAAATATTTAATTGTGTGTTTCTCTTCTATTGTGGAAAGCTAAGGTAATATCTTGATGAATTTTACTTTCTTTTTCTATTTCATCAATTTTTCTGTGAAATCTGTAATCAAAGTTCTCAAAAATAGTAGGGTCAGGTGGAGTAAAAATGACCATAAATTTAGCTATTTTCAACTTTGCTTTTTATTTTCTTTTTTTACACAATACAAGTGTTTAATCATTTGCTTTCTCTAGGTTTAATTAAAGTTAACTTTTGTCAAATTTTAATTAATATGTTTTGTTCACAATTTATTTTTGTCAAAGTACTTCACCTGTACCTAACAATCAGCAGAAAACTCCTTTTGTCCAAAGGACGTGTGTTAAGATGGTTCAAATTTGAGTTTTTTTCTGAATTGCAACACTAGATTTCTTTGCCACAGTTTTGAATGAATTGTATGCTTTCACCATTTTGTTCTCTTCTTGAAAATGTACTGCAACCATACCTCCTCTCAGCACCTCACCCATTATTGCCTGAACACATTTTCTTTTTGTTTTGGAATTCTTCAAGGCAATTTTTGTTTCACTGGATGCTGGAGGTGATAATGTTGAAAGAAAAGCTTATTTTACTTCTTTCAGCGAAGAACTAACAGCTTCTTTTGCAAAACGCAGAAAATTCATCAGCTTCTTTTGAAATTGAGGGAGTTTCCACTGCTTCCTTTGAAGTTGAAGGAAGAATATCTTGCAACATTTGTGTGCCCTTATAGACTGTGGAAAATAGTTTCCACTAGCAGAAATACAAAAAATACCAGTGAACATTGTTTTACCGCATGTAAGTATTACATGTTGTTTTCAGAACGAACACAGCTCTGTATCTGGAATCTGGGTCCAAACCTGCTTCACCCAGGTTTAATAATTTTACTTTTATCAAAATATATGCACATGTCCTCTTCCTCAGAAAAAGAAACATAACATGGTAAACATTGTCTTTGAATACTCTAATAGCTAAGCCTATAACTTTGGTTGTTTTACCCCAATTTTCTTAAATTACTCTAACATAAAAAATAAAATGAATACAACTTATCTAGATAGCGAAATATATTCCTTAGGAATAAGAGTAGGCTATGTATCATCAAATTTGCCAATCACAAAAAAGTTGGATTAAAGTAAACTTTACGTTTCCATACAGAGAACCATACATAAATCAGAAATATTGCCAGGATAAATTTTAAAAAAATGTTACTAAATCAAAAAATTTAGTTAAAACATTGCTTATGATGTAAGTGACATTAAAAAAAAATCAGCATACCATAAAACAATAAATTTGTCAATAATGGTCCATTGTCTGTAGACTCATCTTATCCCACCTAACTAATTATTAATGTATCCAGTAAGCTGAAAGATTATGGTTGCTATGTTTTAATTTTTTTAACAGCATATTTAATGCATCTAACATATTGCAGGATGTAAAATGTGCCACACCATTTTAATGTCAAAATCAAATTCATATTTTGCATGAGGAATAAAATAGTGAAGTTGGTGCAGACAAGGTGCAATTAGATGTTACACGGCACAGACAGTTATTTGACTCCATTAGGGACATTCATGTAAATAATGAACAGAACAGGAGCAAAGCTACTAAAAAAGCACAGGTTAAATCTCTATCACAATTTGAAGTTTAAAATTACTTTGTTAAAGGAACCATGAACACCAAATTATGCATAAGTAGGGTTGCCATACATCTGGGACTGTCACCGTATTTCACTTACTCAGTTCCGTAGTATTATTTGTCCAGTTTGCTCCCTAAACTCTGTGTGAGACAATTCAATGCATTCAACAATATGACTCTAAAAAACAGAACATACTAACACATATTTACGAGTAAGAAATATTGATGTTGGCAAACACTGAGATTCTATTCAGCCAATTTGCATATCTCAAAGATTATCTAGAGAAAAATAATACCAATCAAAACTGCAAAATTGAGTATGGAAGAGTTTTGAGACAGAAGCTGAAGTTTTTTTGCAGATACAAAGTATATTGATCAAAAGTCACGGATAATAAAGTTATGCGAATACATATGTACAAGGCTAAAAAGGCATCCTTAAAAGGCTTAGCCTTGCATCTTTTTTAATATATTCTACTTGTTCATTTCATCATGTCTAATAAAGCTATGTGAATATGTACATAAAAAGCCTAAAAAGATTAGTCTTGCATCTTTTTTATTATTCTACATGTTCATTTCATCATGTCTAATAAAACTATGTGATTATGTACATAAAAGGCTAAAAAGGAGTAGCCTTGCATCTATTTTATTATTCTACCTGGATTGCTTAAACTTTATTGCTTTTTTCATCAGATTAAAATAAACTATTACCTACCCATTTTTTTTCCTTGTTTTATTTATTTAGCACTTAAATGTCTCGTATCAATGCTTGACAATTATGGCAACCCTATGCATAAGAGATTTAATTGAAATTATATTCCTGATAAACAAGCTAGTCGCCGAAGGCAGCTGGTATTATTATGTTTTATACTGAAAATAACATAGACTCAAAATTCAGTTTCATCTTTTTCAAATTTTTCCTGAAGAATTTTGTTAAAAGAAATAATTTAAATCCTTCAAAGTTAAGCAGATAATTAGATTACTTTTTAATCACAGGATCTACATATTTCAAACTTTATACAAACATTGAAAGCAATTGTAAGATGCGCCCTATCTTTAAAATTACCATCTCCTCATTATTTAAGTTTAATGTGCGTTCGCCAAAGTTCATTTTTTATCTGGAGATTTCTCGCCAAATGTGGTTCACGTCAGTTATTTTATTGCAACCCTTTAATAAAAATATGGCGGACTTTTGGCGAGTATTTCATAGTTGGCGTGATTTTTGCCAACTTGGCGGGAAACCGCACATCAAACTTAAGTCTTACCTCGAGGTTTTTCAAAGGAGTATTTTTTCGAACAAGAGGAGAATTTTTACACGCCTCTCGCATCTATAAATGTAAAAGTATTCTCCATAGATTAATTATAGGGTCGAAACTACACACATATACAGAGAACAAACACAGCCAAAAGAAATCAAAATTAAACGCGACATTAAACAATACTCAAATATTCAAAAATGAAGACTATAATAGGTCTATTGAAAGGAAAACAACGGCAATGAATGATTCGCAATAATATTAGTACGGAGATAGTTATTACCTGAGGAAATAATAGCAGACCCATCGCTTCGCGACAAATTCTTAAACTCTACAGCGTGCATATTTACTTCGTTTTGAATCGACATATTAAATCAAATGTGCAACGTTAAACAAAGGTAAGCAATAGTTTTTACAAATATGAAAAATAGAATCACAACGCATGGAGCATAAATTTCTAATTTGATTTCAATTCGACGAGTGGAACGTGAAGACCACAGGATTTGGCTTTGCCACTATTGTTAAAATTTAAATAGTCTGTTGAAAGAAGAAAAAAAGGTGTTTCCAACTTAGGAATCAAGCTTAGACGAAATATTCAATATCATGTATTTTAATTGTTTCGAAGTTTTTCCAGTACCCTTATCTAGAGTTTTTTTCCCTGATAATTCATAAATATTTAGTTCAACATTGATCCGACTTTTTCTTGTGAGAAGATTCCTTTCTAAGGATGGCAATGCTTGCAATTTATTATGTAAATATAAATAATAGTAGCGGTTGTGTGACAAATTTGAGACTCAATTGACACGAAAGTTATTTTTCTATACCTTTCACAGTTATTTATTTTAGTATCTGCTTTCAGACACAATATGACGGAAAATAAATATACGAAAAAAAGTTTTTAAATGTTGATCTGCGGATTAAATTTTTGAAAGAATTATTCTTCATCAAATGAAAATAATAATAATCGTGATTGTCTATAGTGTGTGTTAATGTTGCGTGAAATGTATTCACTATTTAGCTCTTGTAAAATTTTAGAATTATAGATTATTAAATTTTTGAATTTAACTTTATTCTCGCTTTTTCTTTTACAAGATGGAACTGCGAAGGAACTTAATTAAATTCCCAAGTTCTCTTAAATTTTTAAAATTGTTTCGCAAAACTTATATGTCTGATTCTAATGATTTTCATGATGAAGATGTTATAGAAGATGGAAACAAAAAGAAACGAAAAGTGACTGTTCTTCAAAAGTATTTTCCTAAAGATTCAAAAGATTCACCAGTAATATTAAAAGCCAAAGATGCATCCACTGTAATTAAAAATTTAAATTGGGAATTTAAGGTGCTATATGGTGCTATTCAGTCACCAAAAAGCAGCAATGCCATTAACAAGACTTTTGAGAGCAATGACACCATCATCCAAAATCAAACAGTTTTTCCAATTTTAGATCCTAAAGGAGATTCTAAGTCTGTTCAAAGCACAGAATCGGATGTGAACAATAACACTAATGAAGTCAATTGTTGGCAAACATTATTAAAATTTCCCCTTCTGAATCGGCAGTCTCCTGCCTTAAGTTCTGATCTGGAAATAAATGAAATCAACTCATTGAGAAAAGTATTGGAAGAAAAGAGCAAAAGTTATGTCCCTAGTGTTTCTAGGATTCTGGAGAAAACTATGCCACAAGAACAGGCAGAAAATTTAAGACGTTGGAAAGCAAACATGATTAAAGAACTGGGTGAAGAAGGATTTCAAATATATCATGAAGGTATAAATCTAGAGAAATTTTATACTTCTGGAGTGTATATTACAGGGTTCATACACTCCTTGAAAACTCCTTAACAACTCCTTGAAAACAATTTTCATTTTCAAGCACTATGGAAACTCCTTGAATTTGAGTTTTACTCCTTATAAACTCCTTGATTTTAAATTTTTAACATTTCTTTTATTAAATATGTACTAAGTTTCACCGATAAAAAGGATTCCAAATCGCCGCTGTATGAATTACCCAGTATTTTGTGTTGCTCTTTCTATGATTTGATATTCATCTCCTATCCAAAATTTAATAATTGGTTTTAAGTGCCAATCAATAATAACCAAAACAATAGAATGGTGCAAATTAAGAATGTTATTTCTCTTGGATTATTTCGAAAAATTAACTGTATTTCTTTAAATTGTAACATATGGTTTGTTTTAAAGGATGTATATTGTGATGGTGGAGTTGAAGGAAAATAGATAATATTAATCAATTTTAGCTAAATTAAATTTAATAATCATGCAATTTTGTTAATTTTATTTTCTCCATATACTATTTTATAAGCAATGAAAATGCCGAAGGACAGTTTCTAATATCTAAATCCATGTCTCTCTTTGCATCTCTATATTTTAAATACTGGATCACTGTGCAGTACATAAGTTGCACAGTGAGGCATGGAAATTATTTAAGAATTTGAATTCTAAAAAAAATTAATGGAAATAGTTTTTTATTTGAAAAATGGTAAGTCATGGTATGTAATGAACTACTTGAACTTTTGGGATAGTTGTATAATTTTATAAAAAATTGTGTGTCTGAGTGGCACCAGTCTACTTTCATATAAATAGATTTAACATGGCATTCTTGGATAAATCAGCTTAGTAAAAACTTATAAAAGAAATAAATATAATCACATTTATTGGAGTTATTAGCAATGTTTTAAATACTCTAATATAATTTTTGTGTACTTTAAAAAAGGGAAACCTTTTTCATTCGTAAATATTGACTCCTTGAAAATTTTGAAAATACTCCTTGAAAACTCATTAAATACTCCTTGATTTTTAATTTAAAAAATCGGTAAGAACTCTGTATTAACAATGGCATAGCTAAAAAGGGGGAGCAGTATTTTAAAAAGGGTGGCAAAAACAAACGTGCTGGAAAATTATAGCTAAGAAGAGCAGTGGCTCTAGCTCAGTTATTATGTGCATAAAAAATCGAATGTGATTAATTAGTATTTTTGGCCTTTTGTCATTTAATAGCCAATATGTGAAAGACTTCTGGTGGATGAATGATTTCAAAACTTATCTGCAGAGATCAAGGGTGTCAAACAATAAATTATTTTATTAACAAAATGTTTTTTCCTGTAATTTATTTTTATATTTTGAGGTTTATGTGCCCTGTGTAACTTGTAAAGGGAGGGTGGCTTGTTGCAAGTTCACCCTGGGTTGCAAAAGTTGTAGCTACACCACTGTAAATTACTAAAATATAGTTATATATAAATTTTGAGAAACAGTTTTGGTATGATCAGACATGACACAATTCCATGGAAACGTGGATTTCTGCTTTTTCGGCATCGAATTTAGTCATTCTTGGGATCAATGCAAATCTGCATTAAAATTTTTGTTAATGTGTTGGGGGGGGGGGATTACCATGCAAACAAAAACTGTGTGAAAATTTTGTGTAGGGCTCTAAAGCGAAAGAATTTTGAATTCATAAGATACTGCGTAATCCTGCTGAAAGCCTTTTAGCTTCCAAGTTATGTATTGGTGTTTTGCCCTCGCTTTGGGGTCAAAGTTTAGCATTGGGAGGAATGCCTGAAGGTTGTATTCTTTTCTTTCTCATTTCGTCCAATCGTCTTTTGTTCCATCCAATCAAAATTAATTCCGAATTCTGATTGGATGAAAGAAAATCTTCCACGAATTTGTTTCAATCCGAATTTCGTGAGAAAAAAAGATCGTTAGCTCTCCGAGAAGGAAGCCATTTTATTTTTGCCATTCTTTTTAACATTCTTTTCTTCATTTTTATTAGTTATTTCGATTTCATTTTTTTTTTAGTTTTTGTTCCTTAACGTTTGTCTATCAACACAGACATGACACATTTGTGCGGAAACTTGGATTTCAGCGTTTTTAGCCTCGAATTTTGTCATTCTTGGAATTGATGTAAATTTGCATTAAAAGTTTTGGTAATGTGTTGGGAGAGTGCTCACTCATATGAATAGCACACAAACAAAAACTGTGCATTGTGTGCACATTCAAAATAATGTCAGATTTTATGGATAAAAGATCAGAAAGAATGTATATTGAAACATATTCTTCAATTTAGAGTGTTAAATACAAAATGATGAGCAAAAAGCACTCTGCTTTTGAATATTTTAGAAAAAAGATTTTTTGCGTGATGCTATTGATAGTAACGTGCAAAAATTTAATGTCATCAGGCAAATGGTACTAGGAGGAACTTGATAGTACGAAAATAACTATGAGAAAAAAAAAAAAAAAAAAAAAAAAAAAAAATCAAAGAAAGAGACAAAAAATTTAGAAAATGGAGGAAAATAGCAGATTGGAGCATAAAAGAAAACTTGAACTGTTAGCTCAAAAAATGAGAAACAAAGTCTTAATAATTATGTATAATCAAAAAGAGTTTTTACATGGCCATATTTTTTAGTGAGATAATTTTTACCATAGTTTTTATTTTAGCATAACTTGATAACTTATTTCATTTTTCACCCATTAATTTTCTTTTAAATAATAATTCTACATTATTGTTCAATTAATCATACTCATTTTACTTCTTGGTGTTTACGTTTGATGCAATTCCGTATTTATGAAGTTCAGCTTTTTTTGTTCTCAGCCTGTGTCATGTCTGTATGATACAATCAAGAAGATTAACTAGTATATAGCGCATACCACAACCCAAATAATTCATCATTTTTGAAATCTTCTCTAGAAGCTTAGTGGCCATAGTCATCTTTATTAGATGGGAAACAATTTCTTTGTATCAGTTGAAAATGAAATTGCATACAAACATGCTTTTTAAAAAATTATTTGGTAAAAGTTAAGTTTACGGTGCACAACTGTTCCTGCTCACTTAGGATCGTCAACATTTTGTTGCCAAAATCAAGATGGCTTGGCGATGTGAGAACATTTGTTTTGGGTGCTCAGTGAGCATTTTATTGTTGCCTTGTGGTCACAATACCTGTGGTATCTCAAGTGGGTTCCAGGTAAATTTTTAAAACAAAAAAACATCAGCAGCTTTGCTTTCAGCAAAGCGGGAAAATAGTAGCTTCGCTTTTTCATTGAATGTTAGGAATCTAGATTTGTTTTTTTACTTCCAAAAACGAGAATTTCCACACGCAATGCCTGTGGCATTGTAAGCGTGTTCTGGGCAAATTTTTTAAGCTAAAAAAATATCAACAGCTTCGCTTTCAGCAAAGCGGGAAAATAGTAACTTTGTTTTTTCATTGAATGTTATGAATCTAGGTTTTTAAAAAGATTCCAAAAATGAGAATTTCAATTCCAAATGAAGTTTTATTCAAATTCAAAGAAATCGACCAATGAAATCATAGATAGCACATACCTGACCATTAAAATCGCAACGCTGAAGTGCTATATAAAAATATAATGATTCCTGCATGCACAGGACACGAATAGGAACATTCCTGCGCAACCAAAACAAACTGAATCTGTGACATCGCCAATCCGTCTTTTGCTTGGAGGCAAGGAATTGGCGAGCTAAAGCAGAGAGAAAGGGCTTTGCACTGTAAACTTTACTTTAAGCAATTATTTGACTGTTAAAAGTGCCTGACTGTAGGTAGTGTTTAATATCTTCGCTAAGTTGATACAATGCATAATTATATATGCATTTCTATATATTAGGTTATTTACCTTATAGAATAAATTTTAATTCATTTAACTGCAAAATTTCCTGTTTGAATTGATCTAACCTTTATTAGTAACATGGGATTTATTTTTAATTAAACAGATTATCCAACAGCTTGGTTTATATATTAATAGTAAAGAAAACAAGGAATGGGACTTAAATAAATTTTTAAATCTGAAAAATATTCTGGATGCAAAACCGTCACATTTCTAAACAAAGAATCAACTTCGCTGATCACGTCAATAAGCAGGCTATCAGGAATGACCAGATTGTTACTGCTAGTTACATAAGCACTTTAACTTTAGTAATAATGACACTGAGAATTATACAAAACAGACCCACTATGTCATACCTTATTCAAGAAGTCCACTCTAGGGTATTATGTCTTATCATCAGGAGTGAGACCTGATGCCATTCTAGGGAAAAGCTGCTCAGTGGTGTAGCTACTGGAGGATATAAATGCCCTGGGCACCAGTCATTTGAGGCGTTGTGGTGACAAAATATTAGTGTGTTTATGCCCATTTTTTAAATCAAATATGAAGAAAGATGCGAAGGTCCTTATCACTTGACTGTGGTTCAGAAAAATAATAAAATAGAATTTGTACATATGAAGCATTTAACTTTGAGCCACACCTAAATAATTTTCTTTCATCTCTAGTGTAATACTACAATGGTAACAGGTAAATTACAAAATCTCAGTTTAATTAGGTTTACCAGAAAGTTACAAATTTAAGTCTGTTCATCAAAAGATTTTTCTGATTAAAATTAAGTGATAGAATGTGATAAAGTTTTTCAAAGGCTTATACTACTCATTAGAGTTTAAATTGAGATAAGAATGGCAGCTTAGTTGTTAATTTAGTTGTTTAATCATAGTTGTAAGACCTAATTTCATCATTTCATTCTATAATTTTAGACTGATCATGAAATATGTAATATAACTGCTTTCATGCATTTTTTAAAATTGTTATATGGTATTCTAATATATATTTAAGTATATTTTTAAGTATTTTTATGTTGTAGCATTTTACTTTTTTTTTGCACTGTAAACATTAAACCTGATGTACTGAAAAAGTAAGAAAATTATGGTTATGATATTGGAGAAAATTAAGATATTAAAGCTGCAAAATATATTGGTAAATGTGGAGTTTACCATACCCACCTGTTTCTTGCCAATTTTTCTTGGCACAATTTCATGTGCTGTTGCCAAATACTGTTTTGGATGTGCAGTGCGATTTTTATTGCTCTCGTGCGCATGCGTCACCTGAAAACAAGAGATTTAGCATGCAATGCCGGCAGCATTTTAAGCGTGTACCGGACAAATTTTTTTCGCTTAAGAAAACATATTGGCTTTGCTTTCAGCACAGCAGGAAACTAGTAGCTTCGCTTTTCCATTGAATGTTAGGAATCTAGGTTTTTTTAAAAATTCAAAAACTAGAATTTCCACATGCAATGCCTGTAGCATTTCAAATGTGTACTGGGGAAATTTTATAGCTTAAAAAATATCAGCGGCTTTGCTTCCAGCATAGCGGAATACTCGTAGCTTCGCTTATTAATTGAGAAACGAAACACACAGAATAACATACACGATACTGAACCGATATTCAATCGGAAGAATCCCAAACGAATTTATTGACCAATCACATTCAAGAGTTGAACAAAACAGTCCAATCGAAACGTGGCGCAATATGGCCTGATAAGCAAAACACTGATGAAAGGAGCAATTTGTGCGCATACGTGCTTGTCACTCATTAAAAACATCTAGATGCATCCAAAGCAAATGTTCTCTTATCGCCATTCTTGGCGGCAAAGAGTTGGTGATCATCAGAGGAACGAAGTAAGTGTTTACTGTAAACTCCACATAAACCAATATATTACATGTACTTCAGAGAAAATGGTACTTTTCCGTTACAACCATACAACTTGGTGCCTTTCTGTCTTGGTGAATTTGTACAAATTTGGTGTCAGAAATGTGTGGTATGGTTATAACAGAAAAGCACTGAGAAAATAATTTGAATAAGTAAATTTTTAATAATCATTTACTTGAAGCAATATTTTATTCATATTTAGAGATCCTGTCAAATGGCCAGACACTTCATACATGTATAAATAATTACTTAGCGAACGTTCCAAGATCTGAAATAGAAATCGAGAAAGCAATTGCTGGTCACTGGGAAAGTCTAAAAGCAATTTTTCCATCTGTGAGTGATATCAAACTTCTAGAAGAACGAATTACTCACCCATTTTTGAGATACAAAGGAATTGTAGACTGCTTTGCTCGATACAAGTAAGTTTCTTATTTAATCTTTATGAACCTCTATTTAAAAAGCATTAGTTGTCTGTGATTTTAAATATAGTGATATGTATCTGTATTCTTAAAATTATGAAATTAATATACTAGTACACAAATAAGAATATATTTTTCAAAAATCTGACATAAATAGTTTTTGGTGTAAGTTTGCAATGCTAAATAAATATGCTGTTGAAATTCATTTTTAATGTAATGATTTCATATGAGAATAAAGATCTAAATTTAAAATTTTTGTAACTTTTGACAGAAATTTTGTTTCATTGGTATAAACTTAATTACCAGTTCTAAACTGGTCCAGCTTTGACTGGACAACAAGATTTGATTATATATTGATTGAATTTAATATTAGTTAGAATTTAATAATAGAGCTACTTAAATTGTGAGTCCCAACCTGTAATGAAAGTATATGCATGAATTTAAGGGTACTGAAATACTGACTGAGCATTCTTCTGTCATATTCTTCAATACCAATATGTCAAACTAATTAACAAAATCATCGTGATACGAAATGTTTCGTTACAATTTTCCAATTAATTGCACTTAATTTTTTGTGAATCATTAATGAAAGTTTCCATTAACCTGTTTGGTTTTCTTAAGCTGGACATTCATGATTACTCCACTCCACACCATTCCATTTTTCAGCCCATCCATTTTGGTAGGTCATTCACGGGCCACTTCATGCAAACTGCAAACCTATCAGCTACAGGCACTCCGATCCCCTTATTTACCTACTTGCACTTACTCCTACTCCCCACCTTCAAAACACAAACACTCACTAGCTCTAATTTCCTCTAGTGCAAGAGAACCTCTGTCCCTCCCACATGTATCTACAATCGTTGCATTTTAGCATTTATGACACTTAAGCCCAAATGGATTTCAAGCGAAGTTGCATTTTCAAACTTTCGACCACAACATGCTATCAAGTTTTTGCATTGACGACCAGTTTTGCCGTCGTATGCCTGAATTTGCGCTGTGTGGAGTGAGTATAAATGTCCAGCTTTTCATATATATGTACTGTTAGAATTGTGAAAATATTTTTCATAAATGGGTGAATTTGCAGAATTTTTTTTTCAACTGAAAAGGGGTTGTAAATAAAGGAAAGTTTAAAAATCCTGCCATATAAGATTACCAGTGGTGGCAAATTGGGGGTGGGTGGGGTGAAGTCGCCCCTTACTTTTTGCACTAAAAATTTAATTTTTATTTCATTTTAGCTACCAAAAACTAGGAATTATGAAAAGAAAGGTGTCTGGGCAAGTTAGCTAATTTTGTAACTAAATATTAAAATTTTGTTTACTATCCCTTATACTCTGAGGTACTTTTAGGTGTCTATAAATTTTTTTGGCCCCCCCCCCCTATTTTTGTACTCAATCAAGGCCACTGAAGATTGCTGTAAAATTCTTTTCAGCATGGAGCATTTCATCAGTAAGCATAACTAAAAGTGACCAAGTCAAGAGAAGGAAAATGGGTTAATGTTTTCTTGTTTAAAAATGGCATCTCTATAACAGGAAAAAATCACACATATCAATATGCTGTATATATATTGATATACACAATTTTTTCTGTTATTGAGATGATATTTTGAAACAACAAGAACATATTAACTCATTTTTATTTATTTTTGTTTTGTAACTTTTAACTGTATACTGATATGAAAAGAATCCTAGTTTTTTGAAAATGAAAGCAACTCTTTATGTCAGTTGAAATATTAATGTTTATTTATAATTAATTTTATTGTAGTTTAATTGAAGAAATTGTTTATGAATTTTATTTATTTAGATAATTTATACAAATCTTTCAGAGGCAAATTAGTGGTGATAGATTGGAAAACATCAAAGAAAAAGAAACTTTCTCTTTCAAGCACTTTTGATAATCCTCTTCAAATTGCTGCTTATGTTGGAGCTTTAAATTTTGATCCTAAATATCAGTATTTGGTAAGCTATGAATGGAAGTTAAAAATTATTTATTTAGTATTGTGAAATGCATGTATTCAAGGAAGATTTTTTAATGAGTATTCTTCTGTAAAATACTGCTAGTCAAATAAGAGGTTCATTTAAAAAGCAGTATTTGTTATTTCATAAACATATCTGTAGCTTTTCATTTTAAATAATATAAAATATAAATTAAAATTATTATTATAATTTCAGTTTTGAGGGCAGTGCACTGAAATAATGTTCCCCCCCCCCTCAATATCTTAATTTTTTTTATATATATCCTTCTTGGTGGTTTGAAGTCCACAGATGAACTTTAGTTTATATTCAGATCACTCAGGCCTAGATAGATATTGTTTTTCTTTTTCATGCTCAGTTTTTGGAAGTTCTACATTTTACTGCCATAAATTAATGTTGTATTACTTATCTGCCTATATACATTCATAAATGACCAAAACAACCTTAATTATTTTTTTTCTGCATTCAAATAATTTGTATCTACTTATAGCATTTTTCTCATAATCCCCTACTTCGTTGAATGATCATTTCAATATTCAATTTCCTGCTGTTTACTTTTTTCTGCTTCTTTTCCCATAGATTTGTGAATAACTAAAATTCGCCTTTGTTGTTTTAGAAAAAAATACAAGAAAGTTGTTATATGTATTAGAGAAGGATTGGGGAGGAACATTACCAGTTTATAGGACAATGGCATATTGACAGGAGGGAAAGTAAATGACCATGTATGATTCTGGTGTCATGAAGACATAATATTAATGGATTTATTTCACTTTTTAAAAGTGACGTATTACAAGAGAATGAAAAAAAAAATGTCTCATGCTGCGTGACTATCACAGAGATGCTCTATTAAAGTGTTTTGATGTATAAAAAGTATAATGCTGGTATATCTGATAATTCTATTGGTTGATTCTGAAGATTTTTTTTTTTTTTTAGAATATTCTAGGCAACTTCTTTCAACAGAACGTTTTGTAATGGTTAGTTTTGTCAAGTACACTGGTGTCCAAAATTAATGCACAATTTTAAAGATGCTACAAAATTAGAGTTAATATGGATACTATAGTTTGCAATCAGTTGCTGAGAATTGTGGGACATACTATCGTCAGGAACTCACATTTTACATTGAAGATTTGGTCACGAGGGCAATTGGGGGGGGGGCAACAGAAAGGGATGAAGACGAAAATGGAGTTTGATCCATCCTGTTTCATAGAAAGCTGATAACAAGATGCAACTTTCATCAGTGGTTATATTTGATGTGCATAATATTTACATGCATTTTCATAGACACAGCAAAAATATTTGGGAAGATATAAAGGTTTTCTTAAATCCCAAATTTTTCCTCATGTTTTTTGCTTATGACATGCAGAGTTTTCCACCAAATTGTACGAAACTTACAGAATACTTGACAATATGTAAAAGGAGCATTGTATTAAAATTTGAAGTAAATATTTTGAATATTAAGGGAAATATGAGCATTTGTAGTAAATAATTTTTTTACTGTGCATGTGCGAAACACAGCATAATTTTTTTCATAACTTCAAAGCCAAAGGGCAACTTATATAAAAATTCCAGTTCAATACCAATAGTATTCAGAAAGATATTGACATTGCAACTTGGTGAATTTTGGTATACTCTAAGAGAAGCTAAATGATGAGGGTTCTTGCACAAATTGATATTTTTTAAACCTGAATCTTCGAATAGTAATCGTCAAATTGTAATTTAAATTATGTGTTTAACTTATAAATAGACATGAGTATTCAGGATATTCAACTTTCATAAAATTCAATATTACTGTTCGAAGATTCAAGTTTAAAAAATATCAGTTTGTGCAAGAATTTCCCCCCTCATCATTTAACTTTTTTAGAGTGTACCAAAATTCATCAAGTTGCAATGCCAATATCTCTGAATACTAATGATATTGAACTGGAATTTTTATACAAGTTGCCCTTAAGTCATATCTGGCTCTTAAGTCATGAAAGTAAAATTACGCTACATTTCGCAAATGCGCAGTAAAAAAATATTTTCTAAAAATACTCATATTTCCTTTAATTTTCAAGGCATTTACTTCAAATTTTAATAAAATGCTTCTCTAACATATTGTCAGGTATTCTGTAAGTTTTATAGAATTTGGTTTAAAACTCTGCAAGTTATAAACAAAAAATATGTGTAAAAATTTGGGATTTTTTAAAGAAACCTTTATATCTTGCCCAATATTTGTGCAATGTTTACAAAAATGGATGTGAATGTTGTGCACATCAAATGTAACCATTGATGAAAGTTTCATCACGTTATCAGCTTTCTGTGAAACAGGATAGGTCAAACTCCATTTTCTTCTTCGTCCTTTTCTGGTGCTCCCACAATTGCCCTCGTGAATGAATCTTTACTGTAAAATAGTGAGTTCCAATGTTATGTGTCCCATGATTCTCAGCCCCTGATTGCGAACCATAGTATCCATATTAACTCCAATTTTGTAGCATCTTCAAAAGTGTGCATTATTTTTGGACACCAGTATATATTCAGATAATACGATAGTCTGGAGACTAGAATCATTTCAATGTTTTTAAGAAATCAATAAAAGGATTTTCTTTTGCCTTGAAATGAAATGCATTGCAAATGCTGTATATTACCACTCTATAAAGCAAATAAATACAAATGGTGGATATTTTTTTTACAAAAATATCAGTGTGTTCTATGGTGGCACAGTTTGCAGTTTCTATTCCATCAGATCATCTTTCTGAGCTAGAGATCGAATGTGAAGACATTTTTTGTTTTTGTTTATTTTCCATGCATCTGTACCATGTAGATAATCTATTAACACCTTAATGATTTCTTTCTTTTATCAAATTAGTATTTGATAAAAAGAAACAGATTGGATTATGTCTTTGTTATTCTTTCTAGCCAACAATGGTGGATAGTTGCTGTCCTTTGCAATGTCCTGTCTTATCACATATGCTATGTTTTAAAAAGTACATAAAAATTGGCTGACTTTTTTCTAGTGTATATAATTAATGGAACTTGGCTAATTCAAGCTGATGGGACCACAATAAGAATTTGATTTTTTAAAACAACTGCATTTAAAAGAAGTATAGCAAGAGAAAATGACAATTTTTAAACTAAAAAGAGCAGTAAAGATTTATTTTTAGCATTTATTAAATAATGCTTATTTAATAAATAGCAAATAATTTTAATAAATAATGTGACAATATCTATAATTAAAAATGTTTAATAATTAAAGAAAATATCAGTAAATAACTAATTTTAATAAATAAATCAATATACAACAGTTGTACAATAAATCTTCAAAATAAATACAAATCAGTAGTAACAATTTCACATCTAAGGTATTCAAAGTTTTTAAAAATGTGAGGAATTGTTCGTTGATTTTTTGATTGAATATATTGTATAGCAGTTAAGTTCTCACATAAATTGAGATCTGAAATAACTATTCATGGACATATCTGATTAATGAAAAAAATTAAAAATAATTTATTAGCAATTTTTAATTTTGATTTCACATTAACCAAAGTAAATTTGAATTGTAGGCATTTTTTTATTTACACTATGTTAATAGGAATTTTGAAGAACCAGAGAAAGATTTAAATTACTGTTGCATTTGAATTAAAAACTTCCAAAGTAGCCAAGATCAACTGAACTCATTTTGCATGACATATAAGTTTGTAACTCATATTTGTTTCTTGCAGGCGAATAAAGGCTTAATTGTTGTAGCTTATCAAGATGGAAGCAGAGCATCTGCACATTTCATGGATGAAAATGTCATGCTGCGTTATTGGAAAGAATGGCTAGCTCGTGTAAAGTTGTATTGGGAATTAACAGAAAAAGAATTGAGTTGTCAGAGTTAGCAGTTTTCTTTTTGTATAGATTTCACAATGATTTGCCTATAGATTATTTTTTAATTTAATTATCATTGAGAAATGCCATACAATAAATACTCATGTTTCATTTCTGTGTTTAAGGCTTATAACTTTTTGATTTTATTTAATTGGAAAACAATCTGATTATTTCATTATGCTGGTATGTTTTAAAAATTAATAATTAACATAATTAAGACATTAGGTTAATTATTAATTTTTAAAAGTACAGTGGATCACTCAAAATACTTAGTGTGTCCAAAAAAGAAACCAAACTTTTAAAGCAAAGCAATCTAACAAAGTTAAGAATGCCTTTAATGAGGCTTGTCTCCCACAAAATAATGTTCTCTCTATATACACTGCTTCCAATGTGCTTTCATTTGTTAGAATGGCTCCTGGGATCCTTTTTTGACATCACATGTAAGGCTCGTGGCAATTTTTCTTCTCTCTTCTATTGTTTCAGGTTGTTAACTTTTAAATGTGGATCTTCCCCTTTATCACTTGTCCTTGACTCATAAACTGTTAAATATGCTATACCAAGTGAGATTAGAACCAACAAGATATATTTACTCACTATAATAGTTACACTTCATAAAATTTAGCAAAATTAATTAGTTAAATTTAAATAAAATAAAATAAAAACATATTTTGCATTAAATAGAAAGGCGCATATGCAGCCGAATCTAGTAAAATACAAAAACAAATAATAGAAATTTAAATTAAAAGGAAAATAAATTAAAAGAAAACAATAATAAGAATGAAAAATAATGAAAACAATATATGTTTTTGCACGCAAACGCAGCAGCAAAAAGTAATTGCTCCAACAGAAATTTTTTTAAAAATACAAAAAAAACTATAAAATAAAAAACCAAAAATTCTCTAATACTTAGAACACTTTAATTAGAAATTATTCAAAATGGAAAATGAACTAAAATGGCTCACTCATCAGAAACCACACACCATTTTTTAGTTCAAAAAAGAACAAGATTTTATGTGGAAAGGAATGACAAAAAGTCAAAATTTATTCCTTCCTGTGGTCTTTTTTGAACTAAAAAATGGCGTGTGGTTTCTGATGAATGAGGGATTTTAGTTCATTTTCCATTTTGAATAATTTCTAATTAAAGTGTTCTAAGTATTAGAGAATTTTTGGTTTTTTATTTTATAGTTTTTGTTGTATTTTTAAACAAATTTCCGTTGAAGCAATTACTTTTTGCTGCTGCGTTTGCGCGCAAAAACGTATATTGTTTTTATTATTTTTCATTCTTATTATTGTTTTCTGTTTTCTTTTAATTTATTTTCCTTTTAATTTAAATTTCTATTATTTATTTACTCACTATAAACGCAGTCCATACATATCCATAGGAAAAAAGAAATCACATCTAAATTAAACTGTCCTTGCATGTCTTATTATTTAATGATAGCAAGCAGAGCCATCTTATCCAATGCGCTAATTTGGCTGTAATCCAGGGGTGCCATTGATCCATAGGTGCCTAAAAATTTGCAATAATAGTTTTATTTTAATATTGAACTAAAATATGTATTTAATTTTTTTTTAAATTTATTAAAAGTAAAGATATGATTAGGAGTTGTAACTAGATAGACATTGATTTTGTAATGTTACATAAACATGTATATATCATTTCAAAAAATATTTATACAGAGACAATCAGTGACAAAAATCCTAAATTATGCGTGTAATAGAAGTTACCTACAATACGGGAGCTTACTTGTAAAATCCTGTTTTGAAAAGACGCTTATTTGCAGAATTGTAAAGTGTTAATCAGAGAGCAGGTTAACTCTTTATTTTATTTATTTATTTGCTCATCAACTATTGTATTAAGTAGGTATTTTCGCTGGGCCACAGGCGCTCAAATTCTTAGTTATGGTTCTAATGAGGCTAGTGGCGGTTTTCTCCACAGGTGTTAGAGGCGCCCGCCTCGTGCCTCGAGAATCTAGGGGCCTCAAAACGTATTCCACGTGCCTGGTACTGTCTGTTCGCCACGAGAACTGTCGCCGCCAAACTGTCTAATTTACGGCAGTCGCTATAGAAACAGGTTATCTTAAGAAGAATCCATTTCTTGTAGGTAGAAATTCATTCAAATGTGTTCCGCCGCAAACTGGCGCCAAGAATAAAAAAACTCCTACTTCCGTTGGATTCCTCCTATTCGAAATGGATCTTCCTTGGCATAACCAGTTGCTATAGCGACCGCCGTAAACTAGACAATTTGGCGGCGACAGTTCTCGTGGCGGACAGACGGTAGTGATAATCTGACTGCGAATTTACAACATTGGGTAGGGGGAAACAATTTTGAGCCTGTGGCCTGATATTGACAAAATCCGCCGCTGAATGGGGGTGACAAATTACTTTAGTCCAGGGCGCTGAAATTTGTTAAGATGGCCCTGATAGTAAAACTGTCTAGTATTTTTTTTTATCAGACTTGACCCATGTTAGAGCTACTGCCACTACATCTCATTTCCATTTTCCCCTAACATTGATTGGACAGGTTGACCATTTGTCTGTTGCATCTGAAAGCAATGACTCAAAGCGCAGCAATTATCCACTTATTTTCATATCTCTGCTGTCCTTGTCCCACATCAAACCGAAGGATTAACATGCATTTTTGAACTGCAACATCAGTCTTTTCTTTTAAAATTCCTAACATTTTTGCATAATTTGACAGCAAAGTGGTTTATGTATCTAAAAGTAAGTTGTTTAAACTTGATCTATTTTTGTACTTTCTCACATAAGGAGTATACGAAGTGAAAGTATTAATTCGTCCGAAAATTCGACCTTGAGATTTTGATGAATTTTTGAATGATAACTCAACAATGCAAAAGCTACATAAATGAAATTTGGCACATAGTCTTACTACTAGAATTGATGACGGTCAAATTTTGGACCAAATCTGTAACAGGTTGGCTGAACGTTTTGCCTAAAGTCAAGACAACTCCTACTCCATGACAAAGGCCAGAAATAATGTTCGTGACGGGCCACGGCCCATTTCCGACATATCTTAAAAGATTCAACATCAGAAGCAGCGATTCCTGTGGCTGCGGAAACCTGGGAAACACCTTACACTATGCTACAAGTTGCCTGTTTACAACATCATACCACCTAACAAAACTGTCAACTGACCTAGAACCACTTTGGTGGAAAAGAGTCATGAACAGCAACAATTCTAGGGCGAAAATCAGGAAACTCACCCACTTCATCGCGGAAAACGAAACACTCTTATTTCCAAAAGATGGCGACAACAACTAGCCACGGACCCAACTAACCCTATGTACTCGTATTCTCTCTTCTTCCATACACAGGGCACGACCCTCTCAAATTCAACAACACAACGACCTGAAAGACTGAACTTTAAAAAAATATTATATTCTTTTGTTTTAAATGTCCCCTTTTTTTGTATCTTTATATAAAAGTTTTTTTTTCTCTGGCTTTTTCAATAAAGTTTCACGCATACCTAACCAACCGACAGGGAGCCAGTGTGTCTATTCATGCGTATGTGAAGGCGATGGCTCAAAAATGCAATAAATTAGATAAATGAAATTTGGTATGCAATTTTGACAGTAAAATTGCAAATCTATATCAAATTCTGGATCCATTCGCCAAAGTGAAGAGCTCCAAAATTTATACTCTATTCTCTTTTCTTTACTATAAAGCGAAACTCAAGACGCGCTGTATTGTGTTAGTATACGAGAAAGTCCACGGGAGAAAGCTCTCTTGATTTCCGAAATTTTGAATAGAGCTGTAAGTTGCGTGCAGTAAAGTTTTGCTTCTTTTTTCCTCTGCAAAATATAACTGAAGTTGAATTTATCAAGGTCTTATGTTGGAAATTGCTACCTACAACCTTGAGTTAAGCTAGCTGGAGATGGAAACAATGTACTGCTTTTTGAAATATTACGATTTACGATGCTAAACAGTTCGAAATTTGCTTTTAAACCCGGACATTTTAAAGTATGATTAAAATAGGATTATGAAGCATGTTTCCTGGGTTATTAAAATTCCGTTAGTACATAAAGTGGTATGCAAAAAATAAGGACGAAAGAGGAAATCTTACTTGCAAGCAGAAATATCGATGGCAAACATCCAGTCTGGAAGCCAAAGGAAGAAGCAGTTGCAATCATGTGAAGAACGGCATAAGCATTAAACGTTTTACAATTTAAATTTGAGAGCTGTTGTAACTAACCTGTACACAAGTGTTTTGCATCAATAAAATATTTTAGCAAATTTGGCTTATATCATTTTCATATTATGACCCATCAAATAATCCCAAAAGCATCCATTTCATATCTAAAATCAATTGCTTCTGTTTAAATTATTTTTTTAAATACTATCATTCGTTATCATTTGTACAATCAGTTCTATTTAAACGAATAATTACCAATTACGACTCCACCTGTTAATTTCGACTCTACGGTGCAGTGTCTGTGTGTGTGATTTAGTTCTTATAGATCCGTTGCAATTTTTAGTTCCTGTTTTATGATTATGCTTTATACTTCACTGGCTCTTGGTGCCTTTACCTTTTGTATGTGGATGAGAAATAGTAAGACTCAGCATGGTGGTTTTCTCTTCGCTTGGGAGTACAACAATGGTGGTGAAATCATCGCCGACGATGGGACGTACCTCCTTCGTATAAGGTCTGTGCATAGGCTGGTGATGGCTTTTTTTTAACACATCACAGTATTCATGTTACTATTTGTGACGACCTAGTCATTCAGATACCCGGAACTGTTTAGGCTACGTCGGGGCGAGCACTTATTGCACTACCTTTTTGTATCAAAGGGTAACCACCTCTGGTTTTCAATTTACTCGCTAGGCAGAGAATGGAATCTTTGCAAAATACGTAAACAAGGTTAAATAAGTCAATGCAAGTAAACAAGGGTAACAAATATAAATCTCTAGAGAATGTGTGTGTTGGCGGAGTACAGGGCAGATCGTTGGACTTAAAGCTGCCAATTTTGGCCCAAACAAATTTTAGAAGGTTGAAATGTGCACCCCGGAGCCGCTTTTTTGAAATTTTAATTAATTAAAGTGTGGCGTTTTTTCACGATAACTTCCGAAAATATTACAGCACAGAAACGATTTTTACACCATCTGAAAAAAAATTATATTTTCAAAAATATCATTAAGTTGCTGTATAATTTTCCTTTTATTTTTAATAAATTTTCAAAAATATTTTTAGGAATAATTTACAACAATACTTTTCATTGTTTAAACAAACGTTTAATTTCGTGCTTCTCATTCTGTGGTTGGAAGTTAAGGCCATGGAAAGCTAAATTATTGGATTTTACTTTCCTTTTCTGTTTCATCAATTATTCTGCGAAATCTGCAAATAAAGTCCTCTACGATAAGTAAATATATTAGGAAATATATTCAGTAAACTGAATGATTATGGTTGCTACGTTTTAATTCTTTCTATCAGTATGTTTTAGTTCCACTAACATTTGCTGGACGTAAAATATGCCGCGCCATTTTAATGTTAAAATCAAATGCATATTTTTCATTAGGAATAAGAAAGTTAAATTGGCGCCGATAACCTGCAATTAAATATTAAATGACGTGGACAATTACTTGACTCCATTAGAGACGTTCATCTAGAGACAATGAACAGAACAGGTGTAAGGCTACTAAAAACGCGTGTTAAATGTCTGTCACAATTTGTAGTTTAAAATTACTTTGTTAAGGGAAGTATTAATATCAAATTATACATCAAGGATTCAGTTGAAATAACATTCTCGGCGAACAAGCTGGTCGCCGGAGGCGGCTAGTTGAAAATAAAGTTCCAGACTTTTGATTAATTAAAGAATTTTAATTAATTAAAAAATTAAGCGAAATTTTGGCGGTTTTCCTTATTAACTTCCGAAAATATTACAGCACAAAAATCATTTTTACGCCATCTGAAAGTGCAAAAAATTGCCTCTTCAATTATATCAATTGGAAGTGCCCACCACGATTTTCTCTAATTTTAATAAATTAAAAAATTTTTATAATTTACCACAATACTTTTCATTGTTGCAACATATTCAAACCGTTTTCATTGTTTAAACAAACATTTATGCATGTTTCTCATCATTGTTGAAAGCAAGTAATATCTTAATGTTTAATTCTATGTTTTAATCAGCATATTTTCATCCAGTTAACATGCAGGTGGAAGTAAATGTGCCGGCGACTTTAAGAAGTTAAAATCAAATGCATATTTTGGATGAAATAAGTGAAGTTATTGCACATGTGCAGTTGGTGTTCCATAACACAACCAGTCACTTATTGACTTTGTAGGGACGTTCCATACGAATAGCAGACAGGTGCATTGCTACTGAAAGAACATTGGTTAAGTATCTATCACAATTTGAAATTTAAAATTGTTGAGGAACCATGAATATCAAACTATGCATAAGAGATTCAATTGAAATTATGCTCCCGACGAACAAGTTAGTCGTCGAAGGCAGTGAAGACAGTGAGCACAAATGAACTCTTAAATGCCCCCCCTCAGGTAGAGGCCGAAGTTCTTGGCCCTTCACTTTGGGAAAGGAATAATTAATTTCGATTTGAGTTTCCATTGCTGTTCTGAGCGTATGAATTTTTCTTTCTTTCTTTCTTTCTTTCTTTCTTTCTTTCCTTCTTTTTCTCTTAATAAAAGGTCAAGGTCAGACATACGAAAGGAATGCGTTTGTTTCATTGAGGGATTGAACTGGCGACCAACGCGACCATTCAGAGCTGAGTGGCCGTTTCCTAGGAGGTTATTTTAATGTTGTGTCCATGGGCCAAAGTTGCCGAATTAAAAGAAAGGGGCCGTTGAGAGGTCTTTAATCCAGGGTTTCAGGGTGTTTATTCGTATTCAGGGGTGGTCGCTTAGAGACGTTTTTTAGTGAAGATTTCGTCACAATTAATTAAAATGTCGCAATTTTAATTAAGTAAATAGTTAATTTAATTAAGTAAATAGTTAATTTTTAATTAATCAAACAGTAATTTTAATAGTTAATTTGATAATTGGTTAATTTGATAGTTACTTTAACTTGATACTAAACATGGCGGCCCCAAGATTTGTTTAATGAATTTAATATAAAATAGGCAAATAATATGCATGTATAAGAGTTCCCTTTATCCTTTTAAATACTGAAGAATGTCTCATTAACTTTAAAATTGTTTTGGGATTTTCTGCCTAATTATTTGCTTTTAACTATCCATAAAGATTTAAATTTACTGTTCAAAATGGCTGCATTCATATCATATGCTTTAAACACAGTATTAAATTTGGAACTTACAATGCTTAATAATTTTTATTCTCTTATGTGTTAAGAATTAGTGACTATTATCTCTGTAACCAGGGTGTTCTCTTAAATGACCCCATTTTAGTAGTGTTTAAATGTTTGGTGTCACGTGATTTTAGCATATGACAAAGTAAGGTTTGCACAATTATGATAACCTAGATTAAATAAATTGATTTTTAAATCTAAAGTCTTTCTTCATTCGTGTCAAATGCCAATTTTTTTACAGTTTCAGATAGGCTGGCTTAATGTTATCTAGGAGATATTTGCACTGCTGGGATGTTTATTTCATTATAACTCCTACCTGTTGAATGATTATGTGTTGGGATATAAAAAAAAATCGGGCAATGCACTCACAAATCAATCTAGCATAACCATTTGAGTAGAATGATAAAACCTTGATATAGTTAAAAATTAAATTTCATGAAAACAGAATCAAGACGTAAATATTGCAATGTGTGGAATGTTTATGGCTATGTCTGTATTGATCAATATGTAATATTTCATTACTTTTGTAACATTAACGTAAATTAATCTACCTTTGCCTTCCAGTTTGCCGAAAGGGATTTTTTTATTTGAAAAGTAGCAAAGAAATATACTTTTTCATGGAAAAAGAAAAAATGTATGACATGGAATAGTTTTTTAAAAAATATTTTTGTTGTCAATCACATGGAACAAAGAAAAACATACCAACGTAAGTTCCTTCCGTTTCTAAAAAAAACGATGGTAAAATTTTAGTTGGAAAATTTTCAAAAATCAGCACCACAAATATCTGCTAAAAGATTCCAGGTACTGCTCAGTCGCACCATGCGAAATACAGTTAAAGTGCTGTGTGCAGAATTTGTTTCATATATTTTTATTTTATGTATTATTATTATTCTATGTAAATTTTTTCTCAATAAAGTTTCTACGCACACCCATCCAAACTGTAAACCGGAGATTTTTATCTCTGGAGTCAGGGGTGTGTCGTAGTGTAATGTAATGTGTGCGGAATCGCGCATGACACAAATACAGAATTCTCAAGCAATACTTTACCTCAAGACAACGCATTAATGCAACCATTTTAAAAAAATCAAGGTGAACGGGCTCCCAAGTATTTCCAGCAAAGAGAGAGAGAGAGAGAGAAAAGAAACTCCCCCAAAAATTGCTTTAAAGGCTGGCGTATTTTAGGGGCCGTTGTGGCCGTTAGCATTGAATTTTAGTAAAATTGAATATCCTGAATGCCATTAACACTTATAAATTAAATACATTATTTAAATTGCATTTTCTCGAATACCATTCGAAGATTAAAGCAAAAAAAAAAAAATATCAGTTTGTGCAAGAACCCTCATAATTTAGCTTCTCTTAAAGAAAAATTGAAACTCACCTCACTGAAATGCCGACAGCTTTCTGAATTTTAATGGGATTCAACTGGAAATTTTTTTAAAGTTGTTCTATATATCTGGCTTGGAAGTTATGAAAGAAAAATTCCGCTGCGTCTCGCACATGCGCAGTAAAAAAATATTTAGTACAAACACTCATATTTCCTGTAATATTCAACGTATTTACTTCAAAGTTTAATACAATAATTTTGTAACATATTGTCAAGTGTTCCGCAAATTTCGAATAATTTGAATGAAAACTCTGCATGTTATAAGCAAAACACATGCGGAAAAATTTGGGATTTTTTAAAGAAACATTTATATCTTCCCGAATATTTGTGCTATGCTTACGAAAATGCAGGTAAATATTATGCACATTAAACCATAACCATTGATAAAAGT
Source organism: Araneus ventricosus (assembly GCA_013235015.1). Taxonomy (NCBI): domain Eukaryota; kingdom Metazoa; phylum Arthropoda; class Arachnida; order Araneae; family Araneidae; genus Araneus; species Araneus ventricosus. Next base: position 62,784 of record BGPR01006868.1, read on the forward strand.
TACATCTCGTTATCAGCTTTCTGTGAAGCAGGATGGGTGAAACTCCATTTTCGCCTTCATCCCTTTCTGGTGGTCCCCCTAATTACCCTCGTGACCGAATCTTCACTGTAATATGTATATGATACTCCATTGAATGTCACACGATTCTCCAGAACTGATTTCGAAACATAGTTTTCGAATTAATTGCAAATTTCTCGCATTTCATTTTATGAAATGTTCCTTAACTTTTGTATGCCAGTGTACTTCTACAATATAGCGCGTTTTGTGTGTAGCTTTGCCGTATGGTTTGGAGAATCGAGTTTGCATTTTCGATCTTTGCCCTTTGATTGATTGGGTTGAAAATTTGATACAGATATACAATTTTAGTATCAAGACCGCATATAAAATTTCATTTATATAGCTTGTTGTGGATTTGAGTCTTTGCTTTCACATACACACGAATAGGCAATCTGAAAGACTATCAACCTGTTGACGGATTGGTCCAAAATTTGATTCAGATCTGCAGTTCTAATATAAAGATCACATACAGTAATGTTTATGCGTCTTTCAAGGAACCTACGTTTATACGTCTTTCGAGGGGCCTACATTTATACGTCTTTCAAGGGACTATTGTTTACGTCTTCTGGTTCTTCTGTATTTTATTTTTTGTATAATTAAAATATCTTTCAAGGGACCTACGTTTATACGTCTTTCAAGGGACTATTGTTTACTTCTTCTGGTTCTTCTGTATTTTCTTTTTTGTATAATTAAAATATCTTTCAAGGGACTTACGTTTATACGTCATACGTCTTTCAACGGACCGACGTAAAACAACGTATGAATGAAAAGACGTAAAAAACGAAATTATTAAACAACTTTAATTATTACAAATTTAATGCTACTAATGCAAACTCAAACAAAGATTTTGTTGCATTTGCATTGTTTTCTCAGAATCAATGCAAATGCAACAAAAGTTATAACACAAAACTACTATGTATTAGTGTTACTTGCTGCATTTGCATAATGAAGCAAATGTAATAATTTTAAATTTTTTTAGATAGACGGTACTAGTATTAAGTATTGAGAACAATAATTAAATTTTAAAATTAAACATCATAAAAATGATAAATATGATTCCTCTATTTAATATTTTGAGTACTAATTATACATTTCGTCGCTTAACAAGCAACCCCACCTATCTCAATTTTTTGAAATTTCAAAGAGGAAGATTCAAATGAATTTTTCGCAACCAATAATGAATATTTCTGGATATTTTTAAGATCTACTATGAACATGAGACCACATGCTCCAACCAGACGTGAACAAAAATTTAGAAATATTCTGTATTGGTTGCGAAAAATTCATTTGAATCTTGCTCTTTGAAATTTCAAAAAATTGAGATAGGTGGAGTTGCTTGTTAAGAGAAGATTTCCTATTTTATACGATTCATGTGCATGCAGGTAGAATTAAAAATTGTGTATATTGTATAAAAATTGTGCGTATTGGGTAAAACACGCGCCGTATTGTGTAAGTATATACGAAAAAGTCGAGGGGTGGAATATTCCCAGACTTATTTTTTCATAGGAAAAAGAAAGCTTAATTAAATAATATATTATCAATAATGGCATGAAGATACAAAGAAATGAAGAATGCGATTTAATAATAAAGTGGATTTATTAGTACGGAACAACTAGTAATACAAGAGAACTTACCCCGCAACTTACAGGACTCAGCATTTTTACACTAAAGCCGCATATACACTTGTGAATATAACGCGATCAGTGGCTCGCAGGTGTAGACGGGTATTTTGCTCGCCGCCAATAGTTCGGGAACTGCTCGTCTTGAACAAAATCCTGTTGCGGGATTCGCAGTTCAAACTGAGATGTATTCGCGTGTTGCTCACCATTCCCCGAGAATCTCCTTCGAACCTGTAATGTTAAGATTTGGAAAAGGTGTGTGCTTCTAACTGTGGAATGGACAGAAGAAAACTTATTAATTAAAAGTTTAATTAACTCTTTAATAGAAGTTTACAGAAACAAATCTTTGCACTGGGATCTGAAACACATTCTTATAGTAACAAAACCTTAACATTTTATTTAACATTTAAAAGAAGATGCCTGGAAGAAATATGATGAAATGAACATATCAGCGGTTCGATGTTAATGTGTTCTACACATGGCCAAATTTTTATTTTTTTCTGAATCTAAAGAAAAGGAACCCGAAATATAATGATAGTTAAATTAAAATGAAACTTAAAATCTGTAATTAATAAGAAAAACGAAAATAAATTTTCTGTTACTGCAGTTGTTATTCAACTTTGTTAAGCTATTAATTCGAAATGCGTAACTATTTAAAATTTCATTTTTGTTTCTTGACTCAAAAATATGAATTTAATGGAAATTGAAATTTATGAGGAAAGGAATTAATTATTTCTATGCCTACTTTCGAAATAATCATTTTAACACAGGCTGGTCATAAATTATTGGACCCATTTCAAAAATTAATAAAAAAACCCTATAATATGGCAACTTCGTTTTTTTAAATGAGAAAGTAGCTCATTTTTTTTTTTTTTACATAGGCAACGTGCCGTTACGGCGCACTAAATGCTGCAATGGAAGATGTCCAACGCAGGTGTCAAAATGGACCGTGCTGCAGAAGGCATGTCTCTGGTTCCACGATGGCACATCAATCGTAACAGTTCAAGAATGTTTTCGCCTTGCGTATCGAAATTGTCAGTGTCGAAATAAGAATTCCATAAAGCGTTGGTATGAGCAATTTAAGGGAACAGGAAAGGTGCTGGACGACCATCGGTTTAAGATGAAGTTGTTGAACAAGTTAGGGAACTTTCACTCCATAATTCCTCTTACCATTCCGATAGCTTAATGGAGTTCTTACCGACAATTTCGATACTCTAACCGAAAACGCCTTTGAACTGTTACAAATAATTTGCTTTCGTGGATTCAGAGACGTGCCTTATGCTGCACAGTAGCCATTTTTACACTTGCATTGGGAATCTCCCGCTGCAGCAGATTTAGTGCGTCATAATGGCGCGTTACCTATCTGAAAAAAGAAACTTTTTGGGGTACTCTTAAGGACATATTAAGCTTGCTGGGGGCCCCAGGCTCTGAAGTTCTTGGTGGTGCCCTCTCAAAGTATAACGCATATGTACTTGTGAAAATTTCACCTTGTCAGCTATGATGATTTAAAACAAGATAATTTCGCAAATTTTTAATCACAGTAACTACACTGTAAAAAAAATCCCGTAAAATTTACGGTTTTAAACTGGCAGCTGGGTTGGTTGTGCAAAATCGTAAAAGTTACTAAGTAAATCCGTAGGCACAACGGTTTTTTTACCGCATGAAATCAAGTTTTCTCCGTAAAAATTAAATCATCGAAGTAAGTGACGTCATCGAATGAGTTGAGTTATTTTTCTCCTTCTGTTCGAGTTGAGTTGAAATGTGCTGATGTGTATTATCAATTAGGAATATTAATTAATCAAGGCTTAATTATTAATTTCAAATAGTTTAATTAATATAATTTTAATTGAACTTACTTGGACGATTTCGATGCAAGATGGTGACAAGACTTCTAACTCCTCCGAGCCGGGGATCGAAACCGCGTTCATAGAAATAAAAGGCAGTCGCTCTAACCACTAGACCACCAGAGACTTCATAAAATAAAGTAAAAATAATCTATTTGAGTTTTAAAGTCGATATAGCTCTAGTGGCGCCACCTAGTGGTGTGAAAATCAACTATTGCCGGAACACATGTTTTAAGGTTACGGAGATGGAACCCTATTAAAAACATTAAATGAATACAATAAAATTACATTTAAGAAAAGTGAAAGTTATCGTACGGAAAGCAATACCGTATGACGAAAAATAGAATTTGAACTGACGGTTTTAAACGTTTATGGCTGGAGCGAAAAACGGTGAAAAACCGTTTTGTCAACAAAACAGCTTAAAACCGTCAAATATACGGAAAGAGTCCGGGAAAAAAACGGATATTTTTTGCAGTGTATATTTTTGTTAATAAAATTTGCTTTATAATTACTCTATTATTTGGTCTCAATTACCTGATTAATTAGTTTAATTAATCTTTCTCGATAATGAATATGCTTTGTGTTCAGTAATTTTAAATTTATATCTGAAATTTGTGTTCATAAATATTCACATGAAGTGTTATCGAAATCACTTAGGATTCATAATATAAAAGTAAAAGCAATTCGCTTTTTCCTTGCAAAATCACTTTATCTATCACATAAATAACTACTGTATTCTAGGCAACATTCTGCCAGTTATAAATCCCAAAATGATAGTTAATTTTATTATAAATACTGAAATATGATAAAGCAAGAATGACAAAAAAACAAGAATAATATTTAAATCTTCATACCACATCGATGCACCTTTTCTCTTCTTCTGAGTTCTTATTTTGAAGGTCTATTATAAATACTTTTCTCTTTCCCTTTTTCAATCTTTAGAAATTTTGAAGGCGTTAAATCATAGGAACGCACTTGAAAAAAGCAAAAAGAAGAGGGACGTCAAAAGTTATTCTACAAAGTACTTTCAGCGAAATAGAAATTTGATACCAAATTCAGCTCATTCTGAAACTTGCTCAGATTATTCCGTAATTCAACCGCGGGAGTGGTCTCCCCTAAACTTTCTCGTGTACTTTCTAAGTGAAGATTCGTCAAAATCTCGAGTTCGAGTTTTTTTGACGATTACAATACTTCGTATACGAGAAAGTGAAACAAACAAACAAACCCGAAATCAAATATCTGTTGCCACGTTTCAAAAAAATATTACTTTGAAGCAGGTGCGATAAAATAGGCAATGCAATGAATATTAAAGCGAAAATTCTGCTTTGGAATTGAATTCCCAAGAAAACAATTTATACTACCACAACCGTAACAGTTGCAAAAGCGCGTAAATAAAAGATTTGCTGAAATAATGAGATCGGTTTGAATTTTATTTACAACAATAAAAAAATTGTTACAATTTATGTTTGAAAACATTATTTATTGTTGTAAATAAAATTTACAACAATAACAGATTGCAACCAGTACTTTGCGCATAAGAATCGGATTAAAAGAAATTGAATATGCAATTTGAACGCTCCTTTTCGACGGATTTGGCCCAAAATTTTATACGGACCTACATTCATGACGATAAAACTGTGTACCAAATTTTATCCATCTAGCTATTCAAGTTTTTGAGTTATAGCGTTCACATGACCGCGGACGTACAGATAGACAGACTTCCCGTTGACGGATTTTGTCCAAAATTTGATAGAAACCTACAAATTATGTTTAAAGACCACATACCAAATTTCATCCCCGTAGCTCTAATAGTTTTCGAGTTATCGTGTTCACAGACAGACGCACAGACAGACATGATTCCAAAGTTGTGTTTTTCGGACTCAGGGAGGTCTAAAACGCGGAGATTCACCAAAATCTCGAGTTCGAATTTTTTTGACGATTACAATAATTTCTCTTTGTATACTTCGTAGACGAGATAGTAAAAAAGATGGATCTAGATTAGTTTGATTGAACCAATCATAATAAATTATTACAAGCGTATAAACTTAAAACATTTGTCCATTTTCATTAATAAATAACATTATTCTCTATTTTACTTGGAAAAATTAAAATAATTCATTAATTCTAATCAATACTCTAAGTTTATTGGAAGTGATGCAAAATAGTAAAATTTATAATTGTATAAAGCTCAAACACAATTCTTCAGTGCGAAAATGTGGTTGCGGTGGCCTAGTGGTAAGATGTCGGCCTCGGAGCTGGAGGGTGCCAGGCTCGAGACCCGATTCCACCGAAGATCCGCTGTGTATTGGGTCTGTTGCACGTTAAATGATATGTAGGAGGTTAAACGTTCTTCTACTGGTGTGGTGCGGAAGGTTGGAGAGGGAAGCACCAGTTCAGGTGCCGTCCTCATCATCTGACCGCGGTTCAAAGTTACGAAGTCCGTCCCAAACTAGCCCTTGTTTTGCTTCAAAACGGGACATTAATATAACTAAACTAAACTAATCAAAGGGAAACTGTTATAGCTGTTCATAAACTAATTATAAATAAAATACAATTCTAAATTTTTTTCTGGGATTTCTCTCCGGGAAATTCTTCATTTATTTTGGAGGTATCAATGTTATCTAAAATACTTCTCTAATAATTCAGTAATCTTCTATCACAATAAATGCCAAGATAAAAAAAATGGGAATAGAACACATATTAAAATTTTTAATCTTCATTCTAAATAATAAATAAATTTTCTGAATTTAAAGAAATCATTTCTTAAAAAAAATTCAAATTTTACACTGAATTTAAATGGAAGCAGCGAGTCTAATAAGTTTAAATTTATTTATTAAAACTGTGAATGTGGTATTAAATGTGCATATATAAAAATATTCAGAATTTTTAGGGAATTTGTTACATATTATTTCTTTTCTGAAGCTGAATGAACTTATGTAATTCCATTAAATATTTAGTGTCATATATTGTTGAACTCTATAATGATAAATTAAATAAAACATACTTTATTAGTGCTGTTCCTCAGTGGAAGAAGAATACTTAAAAAAAAAAAAAACTAATATAATGACCACCACAATCTTCATCATGAAATCTAACTAAAATTCTGCTTTGTGTTTTCTCGTCGTCTGACAGCTGTGCGGACTGCTTTGAAGAGCGTCGCTTTTCAAATGTGTTTAACCCTGGAATGGTATCTTTGAGTCAAATTGACACCGTTTCCCATTCAAACTGCGAAGTCTGCGAAGGAACGTTACCATTCCAGGGTTAAGCTTCAAAAATACAGTAAACATTCCCACGTTAAGCGATCTTTGATGCATTAGCATATTTAAATCTTTAACAAGATTTCTTCTGTGCAGGTACCCTGATTGTGATAATAAAAAGCGGTTTTTAACGATGTTGGATATTCTCAAATGATACTTAAAAGGTGTTTAACAGAAGTGTGAATGGGAAACAGAAGAACGACGGATATTCAATCCCCTAAAATAGTTAAATGACTAAAGGCGAACTAATGAAAAAGTCTTATCTACTGAACCGTACCATTTCTACTAATGACTACAGACATTCATTGAAAAGAAAAGCACATCAATCATTCTAATCATTGAAACGACACCTTCCTGTGAAAATGTTTTCTTTGTATTGATTGGGTTTCTTTCTCAAGCCTGGAAAAGGGAATATATGGCCATCAGGAGTACTATCTGAACTAAGCTTTCACATATTTTGAAGTCTGGTTGGTGTACACATCCGATTTGTGTCGTTTAAGTCATTAGCGACAAATAGCTGTAGCTGTTGGATATTGACAGCTGTTGGATATTGCAGGCAGTCCTACCATGATGCTGTAGAAACCTTTAAACTAATGAGAGAAGGCCAAATGAGGAAGTCGCGCCAAACGAGAGCTGCTCCAGGGGCAACTCTCGGTATTCTAATTTCAGTGGGAGAAATGGTTGCTTTTTTCTTCCGACTGAGAGCTCCGAGTTGCTCAATGCCCGAAATTTCTATCCTAGGAGGGCCAAAACTCTCTGCAGCTCTGGTCTGTCTAATCTTAATTCTTGATTTATTTTTCATCTTCCTTTTCTATTTTCCATCTTCGGTTTTTCATTACTTTTTTGCCATTTTCGATCATCATTGAAATCTTTAAGTGGAAAAGTAAGTCAATTAGAATAAAAACGAATATACAAGCTTTTAAAATAATTTCAGGGAGGGACTGCAGCTCTATAGCCATAATGGACGAGCCACCACTGTGCAGAGTGCATGTATTTTGAACTTTTCTATAACAAATAGCTGCAATATTTATGGAAGCTGTGAATAAAGCAATATTTTGTCCATCATTAAGTAAAACTAGCAATTTTTAGACTTTTTTATTCAGGGCCTTTCTTCCACCTAATCCTATTAAGGAATTTTGTAATCAATTTTTCCCCTCAAATTCACTGCTATGTGGCGCTATGCATGCAGAGCGAAAATGTAATGAATCGATTAATTGAGAATTAAGTTGAAAATTTTAAAATTGTGTATTGTCATCAAGTTAAATAAAAGCGTTAATAAAGCGTTCTTTTCTAATTCAACGAAAATGATAACGTATAACTTCCCTTTGGAAATTATTTGCTTTCAAAAATTTTCAGTAGGTTCATGGCGCTTGCTTCATGATTTTTTAACATGATAAATGTTTTAGGCTGTAGCAAATTGTGTGATGCAAAAATCGTTCTAAATGCGTTTCAGGACAGACCGTTGGTTATAGAGTTAGCAAATTTGGCAATTAGTTATTTCTTCGGTAATAGGTGCTCATTAAGATAGAGTTTTTTGAAAATTTAATTTAATTTCTAATTAAAATTTTTAAAAATTAATAAAAATAATAAAAATTACTCTAAATTTAAAGATTTCCTCAATAATTTTGGAGCATATTAACGCACAAATCCATTTTTGTACCACTTTAAAAATTTTAAAAAATTATCTTTTCAGTGATGTTATTTTTTGGCGTAAAATTTTTTTTTATTCAGGGGCAGAGACAAATTTATATTTCTTAGTTGAAACGATGTCAATGGGTGTATAAATCTATGAGAAAGAAACTAGAGCTAGCGCTGTCATCTGTTGTCTTCATTAGATACTAAAAACGCATTTATTTCTAATAAATCACCAAAAGATTATTGCTTGGGTAAAAAAAAGCTTATAAAAAGGTAGTTTCGAAATGAAACTACTTCCCTGAAAATTTTTCAAAATAAATTTTAAACACAGTTTTTGTAACAATAATTTTTATTGTTGTAATAAAAATTAAACCAATTTTACTGCTTCATAAAATCTTTCACTCGTGTGCTTTTGCCAATGTTAACATAATAATTGCTTTCTTTGGTTATTACCTTCAAAGCACAATTTTCACATTCACTTTTAGTAATACGATAATGCCTTTAGGCTGATTTTCTTTTTGTAAATTATGTAAGGTAATAATTGTGACTTACAGAATGCAGCAGTTGATGCAATCAAACCTTGCACAGTATCATGCTACGATGTTTCAGATTAAAGGTCCTGATGTATTTTCGTTCGTTTTTTTTATGAAAAAGATCCATGTTTCATCTATGTTACCATACACTTCAAAAATGGATTAGTTTCTTCACATTCCAAAAGAGAAAGATGAAGGGTTTGGTTTAAATTGGATAACGTCCCGCTTGGAGCTACACTAGTAGTGTAGCGACCGGGGGCAAGGGGGTATAGATGCCCCGGGGGCCAGTTTTAGGTGGCACCATGGAGTCACAACATAATTACGTTTATGCATTTTTGAGGCAAAAAAAATGATGAGATAGCGTAAAAATAATAGCATGCCCGGACTGCATTTACTCTCGCTAAGCCATTGATGATTACTGGGTTAAAGAAAAATCATATTATTTCTGGAGCTCTACTTACCCTCTCTACACCACTCCATAATCCACGCCGACCAATACAAGTCGAAGGGGTGCTATCCACCGTGTCATGTTAACAAAATGTTACTTTTTGTGATTTTTTAAAGTCATATACGATGGGAGGCGAAAAAAATACCATGCCCCGGGCGCTGTTTACAAAAACTAAGCCTCTGATGATGGGGGAGGGCGTAAGAATCACATTATGACCAGGATGCCACTCACCGTCGTTACGCCACTGAGCTACACGAGGATCATTTTAAAACGGACGGCATAATTTTGAACCGTTATCAGATGGATGGATCAAACCAAACTTTCGAAACTTCAATAACACACCAGTTTGAGTATATTTGACCCAAGACGGCAAATTTCCCCTGCGCCAGATCCATACAGACGGCCAGTGGCGGCTCATCAATTCAGAAATGAGCAATGCAGAAAAAAATCAAGAGAAAAATTAATTAAAATAAAATTTTTAAAAGACAACTTTACTTCTAAATGGCAAAAATTTTTAATTGTAATTATTCGAATTGTATTTTAGAAAATTATCGACGCTTCTTTTTTCGACGAGAGTGACTTCTAAGGCTAGGCGCATACAGGCAATTCCTTCGGCAACTAAACAGTTTAGTCGGGTTGCCTGCACCGCGCGATTTCACGGCGACTAAACTGTTTAGTTGCGACGGGTGCGAATACAAGCGATTTTTAATCTCTTTCGATTCTTCATTTTTAGATGCGCTCGCTGTCTTTTCAAACGCACTGCGCACGCGCTGGGAGCTCCAAAATGATTTTTTTTTTTATAGTGATACAATTTAGTTTTTCTCAAATTCATTTTCAGCTATCACTTTCTCACGAAGCTATCATTTCAATCATTAGATTTTGAATGGTGAACTTTCGTTTTCATTGATTTCTTTCTTTATCAAATGCTTTGATGATCATTACTAGTAATAGGCGAGTTCTGTACATAAGCCTATAATTCGAATTTATTTAGGTTAATTTTAGGCCAAAACTGAAAACATGCTCATTTCTTAATTGTTTTCGTTAGTTAAATACGTCCGTATCTTATAAGTGCCAACGAATGATCTTTAAGGCCTATAATTAACTCAAGAACTCGCTCTTAGCTCCTGTTCTATGTATTTAATTAAAAATAATTACACAATTTTTGCACTCTAGGTGCTATACATATATTTCTTTATTTAAATTACTTTCTTATTTATTGGAATAACTAATATTTCTTTATAGATCAAAATTAATTACTGTTTATTAATTAATTACGTAGTATTCATTAAAACTTTAAAATAAATTTTTATTGCTGTTTTTAGAATAAAAACTGTCGTTATCTCTTGTGCTTGTTTTTAAACCCAATTTTTCTTAATTCGAACTTTTGGATACATCTAATTTTTATTGTGAATCCCTCAGTTTCAAACTAACCAAATTCGAATTTGTTATCAATATTCAATTTAAAAATAGTTCGCGGAACAATTTATCAAAGTACATCAGTTTTTTCAGAGTAAAGTAGCCGAGCAGTGACAGTGTATTTGTGCAGATGTGTTACAATGGATTAAGCCGTGTTAAGCATTAAAATTTCAATATGATTAAATTTAATTTTAAATTTGGTACATCATTTTAACATATTTCTAATTGATTACTTTTTGCAAATTTTATATTATGTTGTTTTATAATGCTAAAAAATGTTTTATATTTAAAAAATGCTCGATCCTATAATTGACTATCATTTAGATTATGTTAAAAAAGTTTCGCTTTTCTAATTTTTTATAAAATTACTTTCAAATTTTAATTTTACATTTCTTTATACTCGGTATACAGGAACCAACTGTCTTGAAAGAGATGTGAAGTTAAATGATTTGCTAATTCAATTTGTTAAAATTTGCAACTTAAAATTGCTTATATAAAAATTAAATTACAATAAATGCAAAATTATTTGGTTTTGGAAGTTAGAGTAGGGAAAACGGGGGGCTCCTAGAGGACTTTATTCAGCCCTGCCCGTTTTAAAACATCCAAAGAACACTCGATAAATATAAATAAATACAAATCTCGGAAAATTTAGAGAAATCAGACAAAGAATTTATAAAAACAAAATTATCTAGTAAATCTCTAGCTCTAATGATAACTCTAAATAATAACAATTTCCCTTGTAACATTTACAACATTAAAGATTTTGTCCTTAGAAACAGTCTGGAATATGCAGTAAAAAAAAAAAACCCATTTATGCGTAGTTAAAAATGGAAAATAAGGCCTTTTTTTCTCTCTTAATATTTCTGAATTGGTCTCCTTCCCATGCTAGTAAAGAGATTGCTGTCTCGGCTTCTTCTTTCCCTCTTTTCTTTTTTCTGCCTTTCTATTCCTCTTTTGGGAATATAGATGGCGCCACGGAGACTAGTGTTTAATGTTTTGCTTTTCTCGAAAGCGCGGGCAAATTATTTTAATCTGGTTTGTTTCTACAGGGGTAAGTTTTTGATTTTACCTTATGAAAGCTTATTAATTAAGCTTGATGGCTAATATTTTGTTGCTCTTATTAGCGTATTTAATGTTTTTTCCTTTTTCTTTTCATGTTTGTTCTTATCGTCTTGCTCCTGGTTTCTCTTTTTTGGGGAGTTCGTGCTATGAGAAGCTCTGTCTTAGCCTAAATAGGCCTGCTTCTACAGAAAATTCCCTAAATATTCTTTTGAATCCATAGTTTCTAGCCCTTGAAAAAGTGAACTAGAATGGATTCCTTGTTTTTGTTGTCTGCTTTTCGTTTACTTCAAATTACTATGGGATTGCTTGTATTACTTTCTTTTTTTAAATTTTGGCTTTATTGGTATATCTGTCTAGTAAATCTCTACTAATAATAAAGGAGAATGCGTGTGTGTTGGCGCTCTACAGGCCAGACCACTGGACTTAGAGCCACTAAATTTGGCACAAACATACTTTGGAGGGTGGGAATGTGCACCTCGGAGCTTTTTTAAAAATTTTTAATTAGTATTTTAATTAATTAAATATTAAGCGAAATTTTGGCGTTTTTCCTTTATAACTTCCGAAAATATTACAGCATAACGCCATCTTGAAAGTGCAAAAAATTACCTTTTCAATGATATCAATTAAGTTGCCGTACAATTTTCTCTCTAATTTTAATGGATTTTAAAAAATATATTTTGGCATAATTTACAACAATACTTTTCATTGTTGCAACGCAATTCAAACCGTTTTCATTGTTTAAACAAACATTTAATTGCGCGTTTCGCCATCATTGTTGAAAGATAAGGTAATTATCTTAATGTTTAATGCTATGCTTTAATCAGCACATTTTCATCCAGCTAACATGAGGCTGGAAGTAAAATGTGCCGCGCCATTTTAAAGATAAAATCTAATATATATTTTGGATGAGGAATAAGAGTGAAGTTGGTGCCAACAATGTGCAGTTTGATATTGCATGACACAGCCAGTCACTTGACTCTATTAGGGACATTCATGCAGACAACGAACAGAACAGGTGCAAAGCCACTGAAAGAACATGAATTAAATGTCTATCACAATTTGAAATTGTTAAGGGAACCATGAATATTTAATTATGCATAAGAGATTCAATTCAAATTATATTCCCGGTGAACAAGCTAGTCGCCGAAGATGGCTAGTACACAATGAATACGAAAAACATAGAATGCGACATGATTCTAAATAGCACGAGCTCATTCCAAAAAGCGCACATCACTATAATTAAAATATTTTGTCTATTATTGAAGTATATTGAGTAAATAAATGTTTCATATAGGGGTCGTTCAAATATTACATAAGCATGTTTTTGGTATTTTTAGACCCCCTTCCCCCCCTGTCAGCAAAAATAAGCAAATCGCAAACCCCCCTCTTAT
>BGPR01006869.1:3699-16813 GCA_013235015.1 Araneus ventricosus
ATTTTAACAGCAGAGTGGGCCAAGCTATAACTTCCGCCATGTGTCGCACTATATCAGTATCTCAGGAAGTGTGTAGGTATTATAAATCAAAAGGAACACATGTCTGCAATTGTAATCTGAACTGCGTTTTGCACCCTTACAGATTTCTGTCTACCAAAGCCTGTATTAACAGCAGAGTGGGGCTTGCCATACCGTCGCACTATATCAGTATTCGGAAGTGTAGGTATTATAAACTAAAGGAACACATACCGTAATTGTAATCTGAACTACGCTGGCGGCACCAGATTTCTGCCTACCAAAGCCTGCATTTTAACAGAGAGTGGGCTGTTACCTTCGCCATGTGTCGCACTATATCAGTATGGCATTTCAGAAAGTGTAGGTATTATAAATCCAAAGGAACACGTTCAATTGTAATCTGAACTGGTGCTTATGTTCACAGATTTCACACCAAAGCCTGTAACAGCAGAGTGGGGCCTTGCTATAACTTCATGTCGCACCAGTCAGTATTCTGTAGCGCAGTAGGTATTATAAATCCAAAGTGAACACATGTCTGCAATTTGTAATCTGAACTGCGTTTAATGCACGCCAGATTTCGTCTACCAACAGCCTGCATTTTAACAGCAAGGGGCGCTAAGCAACTTCCGCCAGGTCGCGCTATATCAGTTATCTCAGGAATGTGTAGGTATTATAAAGTCAAGAGGTCTATGTTCGTCAATTGCATCTGAACTGCGTTTAGGTTGCACACAGATTTCGCAAGACCTGATTTAACAGCAGAGTGGGAACCAAGCTATAACTTCCGCCATACGCACCTATATCAGTATCTCAGAGCTGTGCAGGTATATAAATCCAAAGGGAACACATGTCTGCAATTGTAACTGAACTGCGTTTATGTGGCACACAGATTTGCCTACCAAAAGCCTGCATTTTAACAGCAGAGATTCGTTTAGTAACTTCGCCATGTTGCACTATATCAGGTCTCAGATGTGTAGGTATTAAAATCGGAACACATGTCTGTCCACATAATCTGAACTGCGTTTTATGTGGCACTTACAGATTTCGCCTAGCAAAGCCTGCATTTAACAGCAGAGTGAACCAAGCCTTACTTCCGCCATGTGTTGTATGCTATATAGTATTCAGGAGTGTAGTATTATAAATCCAAGGAACACATGTCTGCTAATCTGAACTGCGTTTATGTGGCACTTACAGTTTCGCCTCAAACCTGCATTTTAACAGAGGAGGAACTGCTTAACTTCCGCCATGTGTCGCAATATATCAGGTATCTCAGGAGGTGTGGTTATAAATCCAAAAGGAACACATGTCTGCAATTGTGTAATCTGAACTGCGTTTATGTGGCACTAGATTTCGCTACCAAAACCTGCTTTTAACAGCAGGAACAATATAACTTCCGCCATGTGTCGCACTATATCAGTATCTCAGGAAGTGGTATTATAAATCCAAGGGAACATGTCTGCAATTGTATATGAACTGCGTTTATGTGGCCTTACAGATTTCGCTCACAAAGCCTGCATTTTAACAGCAGAGGGTGGGCTCAGTACAACTTCATCATGTCGACTATATCAGTATCTCAGGAAGTGTGTAGGTATTATAATCAAAGGAACACAGTAACCGTCAATTGTAATCTGACTGCGTTAAGTGGCCTAATTCCTCTTACTTTCTCGCTACCCAAAACTGCACCATAACAGCGGAGTGAAGGGCCGTAATAACTTCCGCCATGTAGCTTGCTCGTATCTCAGGAAGTGTAGGTATTATACAAAGAAATAATGTCTTAAATAAATCTGAACTGCGTTTATGGTACACCAGATTTCGTTCAGCCAAAGCCTGCATTTTACCAGCGGAGAACCAAGTTATAACTTCTGCCATGTCGCACTAATAGTATCTCAGGAAGTGTGTAGGTATTATAAATCCAAAGGAACACATGTCTGCAATTGTAATCTTGAACTGCGTTTATGGCACTTTGGTGATTTCGCCTTCACAAAAAACTCCAGGCATTTTAACAGCGGAGTGAACCAAGCTATAACTTCCGCCATGTCGCACCATATATCATATCTCAGGAAGTGTAGGTATTATAAATCCAGAACACATGTCTGCAATTGTAATCTGAACTGTATTTATGGCACCCTACAGATTTCGGCTCAAAACCTGCATTTAACAGCGGAGTGAACGTTATAACTTCCGCCATGTGTCGCACTATATCAGTATCTCAGGAAGTGTGTAGGTATCATAAATCCAAAGGAACACATGTCTGTATCAGGTCTGAACTGCGTTTATGGCACCCTACAGATTTTGCTCACAAAGCTCGTATTTTAAATTACATACAGAGGGGCTGCCATAACTTCCCGCCATTTGTCGTCTGTATACTAAAATTCTAAGGAAGCGTGTGTATTATAAATCCAAAGGAACACATGTCTGCAATTGTAATCTGAACTGCGTTTATGTGGCACTTACAGATTTCGCCTACCAAAGCCTGCATTTTAACAGCAGAGTGGGCCAAGCTATAACTTTTGCTAAGATGTACTCTACACACTGAAAGTGAACAATGGAACTTATGCATGTGACGTCACATCCTCCGACACGTGACCTGCCGGAGGCAGCCATTGGCCAGTCTTAAACAGCTGACTCAGAACTGCTTTTATTTCTGAGTCGATTATAGGTCGATCGTTTTGTTTATTCCTCCACAGCTGTTTTTTTATACTCTCGAACCCAAACGGTGCATAAGGTCCATTTTCCACGCGCTGCTAAACTAGTATTGGGCAGCTGCTGTGAAGTGAAATGAAACTGGCCGCTAGGAGCGGCTGTATGTGATGTGAACTTTCCGGTTGAATTTTGCTACTAGATGTAGTTGCGATCTCGGCAGCAGCCAAATGTTTGTGCTGCCTGGTGAGAAATAAATGTTAGGGTAGACTTTTTTTAGTTTTATTTTTCAAATACACCCATTATAGAGTCGATGCATCCTATAAAGATTTCTGATTTGCATGTTCTGAGCAGGAGCCTAAACTGTTGATCCATTGTGGATTTGAACGAAAACCCGTATTCCTCTGCAGCTCTGCTTAAGGAAAATTGTCGGTAAGTCCACTCTAGCTCTCAACGTCTCAGTTTGTTAGAATATTTTCGGGTTTATCATATTAAAATATCTGGAGCACAGTAGCCAAAAGTCGATAGTGTTTAATACTTTGCAATATCCATACGGATCAAATTACTAGGAAGCATTACAGTTCATTTAGTTTTAACTTCCCAGCCTGAATATCGGTCTCTGTGTCTGATATTTAAGCCTGTGACGTTAAGGAAACTTCGTCAGAGGATGAAGAAATTGTTCGAATAACGCAATCTTTTCCTTTAAGTCATGTTGATATAATTTTTTAAAGCTAATCGGTTTTTGAATTACGCCATTCAGCCGACTGAAGAGTTCCAACCCTCTCCCAATAAAAAAAAGAATCGTGGTTTTCTGGAATATGGACATTATGATGGGCGTTCCTTTCAGCAAGTATTCAGTGTTGTTCCGTGTAAAGGGTTAATAAATGATCACCGTCCATCGGTTTCAATACTGTCGCACCTCGAAAGACGAAATTTTCAGATAATTGCGAGTGAATATTTCGCTTTGAATTAAGGATAAAGCATTACTCGAAGGGTTTCGTAGGAGTTCTGTTAAAATTTTACACTGTTGGGAAAGATAACTCAAAATTCGCATTTTCCGAGTTGTACCATTGTTGCAGTCCATGAACTTGCATAATCTTGAATGTTTCATGTAGAAAACTTGTTTATGTTAAGCAGAATGCTTTCTCTTGCAATATATTTTACAATCACTATGGCGATTTAAGATGAAAGGCATGGTGCAGTGTGGTTCCCACACTTTAATTCTTGGCGCCTTTGATTAATCCAGATTTTTTTACAAGGCGCAATATATAAAGCTCCAAGTACTTTTTGTGAAATAGTCGACATTTTTTGTGCAGCTTAGGTAAAAATTAGAGACATTTTAAGTTATATAAAAATGTATCTAACACATATTAATAAATGTGATCAGTAGAACGGATGAGCCTATTGATCACTCTAGTTTCTCAAATCGTGAAATTAAATTTGACTCGCTTACCCTTTATGGCGGCAACTGCCGAAAACCCGCTTAAACTAACAAGAAGCAAAGGGAATTTAAATTATCTGAATATCGGCACTTGAAAGTGGAAATTCATCTATTGCCGAAATTGGTCTGCCGCTGTATGGTTATGCCGAAAAACCTACAAAAACATACCGAAATTAAAAATTAAATTAATTACACTCTACTAAATTTTATTTTAATTATCGCAGCAGAATTCAATCGGATTATATTCTGTAGCAGTTAATACAGATGGAAAAGTGGCATTTAAAGGATCCAGAATCATTGTAAATTATCGATATCATTTTGATAGTATATTTCTAAATCCAGGTGAAAAGTGTTGTGCAAAAATCTCATGGTTTATGAAACTGGATGAGAAAATAAAATAATAAAAATTTAAATAAAATCATGAAAATTGTAAGACTTGTCGCGACGAGAAGTCGAAACTTCGCCGGGCGTCGAGGCACATATCGTGGGAACCACTGGTGTGCGGTGAATCGCATCCTTTTAAAGCTATGATTAAATATAAGCAGTTGGAGCTTGTTTAATCTTCCAGCGGGCGCGCGTCTGCAAGAGATACTTGCACTGAGCATCGTATTACATATTTATATCGTTCAAGTTCATCGTATCAAGTTCAGTTTTGTTGATTTGAAAAGTCTAGTGATTCGATTCTTTTATTCGATTAGGATATACTTTGTAATGTATATCTTTGCAGCTTAAGGAATTCGGGTAGATTCCTAGATAGCAACTCACAACTAGCATAGTTTGTTCAATTTTTAACTCCCACTTGCGTGTCTTGAATGTATTTCAAAATGTGCAATTATCTTTAGGTTACCGAAGAATTCTTTCGCGTGTACTTGAATTCTTGACGACATTTTTTGTGGCTAGATTCACCTCGTCGGAAAGAATCGTCATTTATGCAAGATTCGTACGGCCAAGGCACAGCTGCTGCTGCTGCTGCTGCTGCATGAAACGCTGCCAATGAAGACCAACAAATATTGGATTTTAGGATAAGTGTTTTTATCAATGTTCATTAGTTAAGCCTAACGAAATTTGTTTCGGAAAATTGCTCGAAGTTAAAGATGTTTTGTGAGTTTTAAACATATTTTAATGAGAATTTATAGTTTGAAGAAGAGAGGCAGCATGTAGCATCATTTGAAAGGCTGTAACATCGAACTGAACAATGCGTCAACATTTCAATGCAAAAATTTAAATTATGCTAGAGTAAAGTGTAAACAAACATCGCTGCCAAATTATTTTTAAAATGAATTCACTAAATCTAAAAATCCATCTCCCTGCAGAATTTAAGTGTACGATTATTCACCGCTTATAAATGGGAATATTTCGTATTTTTAATAATTAAATTGCAAAAGGTTAAAAGGTAAATTTTTTAAAGTTGTAAAAATGTTGCAATTCTTGCTTTATTTAGACTCCTTACAATTCGATTTGCAATTAGATTTGTATTTAGAGTTAGTATATTGTGTTAAAATCTATCGACATAACACTCCAAGATATACTCAAGATACTGTATGAAATCTTTATGGAAAGATTTAGGAATTTGACTTTTTTGTCTGACCACTGTTCAAAATTAGTATGAAGTACAAAAGTCGCCAGTAATATTAAGCATCTTATGTAATTTTCCACCGACTGGCATGTCGCTTCTTGGAGAATTGCAACCAACAGACTGTAGGTATGCTTCAGAATGTTTCTTGGACTGTTGAAAGAATGAAGTCAAACTTCCTTATTAAGAAATCTGTATATTGGCGCACCGTGGTCACGCTTGGCCCTTTACTGGGATCCTTAACCCTTTCGCTTACAATGTGTCTGCCACGTGCATCGTATTACTGAATTCTAGCTATTTAAATCTCTAATCAAGTCTACGTAACAATTTCAAATAAAAATTGCTTGCTTGGACACGCTTAAATGTCTTGAGTATCCTTTGCCTTCTTAATAGAATGAAATTATAAAAAATATCCCAAATGGGTGATGGCATCTAATTAGGATGTCAAATAAATTCGCAGGTCGAGGGATGATGTGGGAGATTTAGGGCGGTGAGCGCGCTTTGTAGGCAATTGGATGGTAAATGAAGTGAAGGGGAGGGTTGGAGAAAGGGACATGGGGATACCAGCCGGCTGGTGAGAGGTAGGGAAGGTCAAATGGATGTGGGGAAGAGAATATAAAGAAGTTAACTTTAACTTTCAACAGCAACTTGGGACATTCTGAAGTCGTAAGGGAAACGTAAGCCGCATATTTTAATCGCATTCATTTTCTCAGGTTTCCGAAAGAAACGCAAGATAATTAATAGTTTAAAAATAAGTAATAATAAATATCACCATAACCTGAAAAACTGTAATTCTAAATCAATTCATCACGAATTAGCTTCAAAGATAATTTTCAGGAACTGGAATAAAAATAATTTTTATGAGTACGACCGATGGAACCGATTCAGCCACTAAAACACGAATTCCATTAAGGAATAAAATCACAAATGATCTATTTAGAATAAAAACTTTTAAATTATTAATTAGAACCCAACAACAATATATCCCTGAACTCGTCTAAAACTTACGCACGCATTGCTTTTCAAAGCGCTCAGACCAAACCATTTGCACCCAAACCTAGAGTATAGTACTTCACCTAAACATGGGAACATTTGCATTAAAATATTAGATTAAATATTTGCATAAAAATTGAACCTTTGGTAGTTTTTATCGTATTGGAAATGAAGCTTTCTTAATTTAATTACTATAAAAAGTTTCAATAAAATATGGAGTCAAAAGACAGCGTAAATTTCAATATTTTTACATCTCCTTCGCTATTCAGCCGTTTAGATGAGATTGAAATGCAATCTCATCTCCTTAATTGAAACTTTCTGTAACATTGAAAGGATTTTAATTTTGCAAAATAGTTTACACAATTAAATCGTGCCGCATCTTCATTTTTTGCCAGCTTTCAAATGATGCTGAAAGGTCACATGCAACTTGATTTTTTAATCAAGAATTAGTCAATGAGTGAATAAGTCAAACCTAACGTTTTTGCAGAGCAGCTTTCTGAATGCAACTTAAATTTACGAATTTTCATTACTTGTCTTAACTTGTTAATAATACTTTTAAGTGTACTCGGATTAATCACGGTAGAACAGTTTGCCGCGTTCTCGTGCTGCACGAAATTGACAAGCAGCAATGGGATTTCATAATCCAAATTTTAAAGCGAGAGTTTCACAAGTTTTTCTAGGATCTGTGATTTAAAACCATTAGCACTTTAAATTGTTACTTTTTAATAGGGGTGGCCGAGTGTCACTCGTGCATCGAATTAAAGTATTTTAAAATTTACGAATTAAATTGAGCATTTTAAGACGTTAAGGATTATTCGTCAGTTTTTTATCGAATTATAAACATCTGAAGCTTCCTATAGAATCAATGCAGCTATGATCTCAGAAAAGAACGAATCATCTAATTAAGTTAGTAAAGAAAGCAACGCAATTCGGGGGTTAATTATTTTAGTGAAGCGTATATAATTTTTATGTAATCAAAAATGCCAGAACTTGAAGAGATTTCAATTTATTCATTTTACTTCTGAAAATCTCTTCAGCAGAGAGTGGCTAATATTTTCAAAATTATCGATTTAATACGTTTTTTCCGTAATTCAAGTCTCATGAATTGCAGATATAATTGATATAAAAATGCCCATTTTAAGATATTTCTGCATATTTAGCATATCTAAAACTGTTCTATTTAATTAGATGATATTCGAGACCAATATTTGAAAAGTAAATCCGGGCGTTGGTGTCGTGGAACTATAGGGAAATCCATTCCGGTTCTGGCGTCATCCACTTCAGCTGACCACGGTTTAAAATTGCGAGGACTGTTCCAAAATAGTCTGAGAGAAGTTAATCAATTATTATGAAATTTTTTCAAATAGAAGGTGTCCCATAATTAGATAGCGCAAAAAAGAATTTAAAGACTTTCATGAAATGACGCAAAGTAACTCGTATAAGCATTTACTGTTTGAATCCATTCGGAAAGTTTCCACTGAAGTTTATTCAACAACATGGTATTTTATTTAATAACTTGCTATCTTTTTTTAAGTTTCATTATGCAGGTCATGATTGCAGTCCTCCAGAGAAATATTTTCTCGATGGAGAATTTTTAGAAAAGAACAGATAGTTGTCCGAAGACATCGCAGCCAAGCTTCAACATGAGCCGGCTGACCCAAGAGACACGTGGTCTAGCGTTTTTCCGCGTGAAAGACCACCCCTTAACGATTGGACAATTCTGGGAGCTTCTGGTCAACAGCTTGCTTCTTCTCCAAATGACTATTATGTTTACCAGAATTAATTTTTTGGTTAGGCAGAAGCAGCTCGTAGCAGAAAATGCCCTTGTCACATCTTCAACAGAGCATAACTTTCTGGAATATTCAACCTTTGGCTTGTTTGGCGCAGCATGGCCCAATACAGACCATTGTGCCATTAACCCCCAAACCAATCATCCTTTGGGCTTTAGCGAGTGGGGTTGAAGATACCTCATTCGAATAACTCCATGACTGTTTTCACTCAACATTATTATAAGATCCATTTCTCATTACCCGTTAGAATGCATATCAAAAATAAATAGTTTTCTTTGTGTTTAACACGTTGAGGACGGCGTGTACCACCGGTGGTTCACATGCGAATAGTTTATCTGGCGGCGTGTACCACTGGTGGCTTATATCAGCTATAGTCTTATAACACAGTTTTGTTAAATAAAAAAACTTCATGTGGTTAAAAATAACTTTTTACTGAAAAATTGAAAAGCTTATTTTTACAGGTAGACTATAATAGACTTAATGTATCTGCATATTTATTTGTTTTTGTGGATTTTTTCAAAACACTTCGGACATGGTGGTTCACCTCCGCAAAATCGGCAGAACGTTGTAACCGTTTTCGATTTACTTGCAGCAATATTTCTACCTCGTCGAGCAGATAAGGATTTATAACATTCACGGCATCGTTTCCGCGACTTTCTCGCAGTTCCGGAATACTTCTCAAGAAATATAAGCCGCCATATAAGACATAATGCGATTTTTACTGCCGACCGGCGGCGCGACATAGCAAAATCTGCGCCGTCCTCAACGTGTTAAGCAGTAAATCTCTCATAAATACGACCCTTTCTAAGTTTTCCCCTACATGTTTGGGTTATCCTAACACAAGTCAACTGTCAAAGTAAAGTTGAATCAAATGCGCATAAATGGTGGAATTCGGAATGCCCAGTTTCTCTTCAACTTCACAAATTATAATTGATTTAGATCCAACAATTTTATTTCAAATTTCTCAGTAAAAATATCTCCTTCAGTTAGGAAACTTTAAAAATCGGATTCATGAGACGTGGCTTCTGCTTGGTGGGCAGGGGTGAGAATATTTTATTTCTTCGATCAAGTGTATCGTTTAGAATATTTGTCCTCTACAATCTGCTCTCAAACCTGTCGATCAATTACTATCCGCCCTAAGATTCTTACATGCACACATAACAGGCGTAATTGGTGTATTAGCGTTGCTGACCAAGAAACTACATCATTTTAGGGTCAGAACATATGACGCAACTATGTATGTGATTTTCCAACTTATTGTCCTATTAAGTCTTATCAACTCATTCTTTACAAGAGAAACTGAATGATCTGTTGGGATTGCGCCAAATACATTCGCCCTGAGCTATCG
Source organism: Araneus ventricosus (assembly GCA_013235015.1). Classification (NCBI taxonomy): domain Eukaryota; kingdom Metazoa; phylum Arthropoda; class Arachnida; order Araneae; family Araneidae; genus Araneus; species Araneus ventricosus. The sequence continues at coordinate 13,497 of BGPR01006869.1, forward strand.
ACGCACAGTCGCCTTTCAGTTGTGTTATACTACGGAATTTCCAATCATTCCATTAAACCTCGTTTACTACAGGAATATGCAGAATTGGAAAGTACGATACCTTTGTTCCTTTTTTCAAGCAGATTTTTTGTCGCAATTTCTTAGTTCTGGGTGTTGTGAAGCCTTTTTTAACAGCCTAAATCACGTGCCAAGTCGGTCTACTCAAGCTTATCGAATCCCTTTTCAGAGTCATCTTGGTTACAAAATCTTCATCAACGTAATCATGCACTTCAAAAAAGGGAAGTGTAAGGAGAACCAGAACCGGGATTTCAGCTGAAGGAGGCAGTGGCTGCATAGCTGATGTTAGGCTAGGATATTCTTCTAAATTTATTTTTCTTCTTGTACCCTGATGTCTCACTATGCAAAGTCATAAAAAATGACAGTAAATCAGGTCCGTCACTAATAAGACCTCAAGGTCGTCTGCCATCTCTCCTCACGCGAAGGAGGTCAATGTCTTCTCAATCGCGATTACAGCAGTTGCATGTAGATACACGTTAGAGGAAAAAACGTGGCGTGATAGAAGAAAACTAACTGCAGTTTCGCAATCAGCACGCACATTTGAAAGTCAACTGAAAAGTTGGAGTCGATAAAATTTCGAATTTGTGCCTCAGTGATATTTGTGACGAGTGCTTTACTTTGATCAACAACTGCGGATGGCCTATCGGAGCGTTGCCTGTCTTAAAACAAAGTTTGCCCTGCCTGGGTTTCAGAGACAATTCGTGCACTCTTTGCTCGCCTACACTATTGTCTCCTGAGGTGGCAAATACCTGTTCTGAGGCTTGAGAAGCACTTCTGCCTTTGCTGTACTCAAAAAGTGTTTTAAACGCTGAAACTGCGTTTTCCTCGCTCCCCGTCTTCACACACTGACAATAAACACACAGAACAAAACACCGTCTCTTACCCTTGTAACCGCGACCATTCCGGTCATTGAACGGTGTGATGGACAAGACACGGAAATTTCATTTAAGACAGTATGGCCAAATTGGCCCTTGTGCCATTAAACCAAACCAATCATTTAAGACAAATAAAAACAAAAACGGATATTTACACTATTATACAATCTCGTATTAGTGTTCTCTTCTCCGTCGTTGAATGCGAAGACTTGAACATTGAGGCACGAAATGGTCACTCACTAATATGAAACATAATTCGCACATGTTTTGGGAAGCAAGCTTAGGATGTTTTCAGAGTGAGGGTCATTGGAACTAGTTTGTTGAACTTGGTGGAAAGTTGAAGAATAGCTCCGACTAAAGAAGTATGTCTAATGTCGTATTGAAAGTTTTTGGTATTTATCTTAATTTATTTATATTTTTATTTTTTATACATAAGGAAAGCCTGACTACTGAGGTCAAGTAAATATCGCGTTGTGTTTGTTTTATAACCCAGAGTTCATCCAAGCCATGCCTTAAGGAAGCTCTGTCTACATGAGATTTTTTTTTTACAAAAGAATCTACTATTTACTATAAAATTTTGAGTATTTGAAACAATAATAACACGATGAATTTAAAAGAGAAGCATAATTTTAAAGTTTTAAGGAGTCTGTCCTCCTACATTGAATCAACCTGTGCAGATCTGATTAACATTCATTTATTTAAAAAAAATCATTAAAACATATACAACAGTACATTGACATGATCCATCACTAATATAAAAACACATACCAGGATTTTGTTTGAGGAGCCAAGTTCAATATAATTTTGAAGCATTTTGTAAGAAATTTAATGAATTAAGGCAAATGCCATTCACAGATACACATGTTTATTTTCCTGACTACTAATAACATAATCACCTCATTTAAACTTTTTACATCTCAGACCATGACATAGAACAAAATAAAGTCAACCTAAATTGTAGTTTACGGAAGAAAATAAATGATCATGCTTACAGCAATATCATTCACTTGAAATTTTTCTTGATTAAAGACATAATTATTTCATCAAATTTTACATATCATTCCATGACACGAAACAATAATGTATAAATTTTTCTTTCAAACAATAAACATTTCATTTGCACCATCTCACAAATTCAAGCTAATAGCACAAACCGGAAATACTCAAGGTGTCTAATCTCTGCATATGCATACTAATTAAGCCCATCTTCACACATACAGTTCCGCGTCAAACACATTTCTTATTATCCAATATTGCCTTGGCAAAAGTGAATAAAGATTTTCAGAAAGTTACATTTATGATCATTCGTTCCTTTTTACGTGGACTGAACTACGATTTCCTTTTTTTTTTCTAATTTTAAAAGTTACGAAGCATTTCCGGCCAGGATTATGAATTTACATATAATTTTCCTTCAGCTTCTGGGCAATCTCTAATTTGAGACCCAGAACTGCGCAATTTACCAATTTCATTTGGTCGCTGCACGTAATCTCGCCAAAATTTGTCTATCGAACAAACAATCTTGATTTAATCTCCTCCAGTATTTAGCGAAAGTGTATAAAACTTACGGCGTCTCTTCGCTCCACACCGGGGGTGGCAAACCCGAAGGCCACCACTCGAAATTTTTACCTTTTATCCTTTACATCCAAATGACTTCGACGCCGTCCGCTTCCAATCTGCCTAGCAACCCAAAAAAAAAAAAAAAGAAGTCCCCAACAAAGCACCATTGGTCAACAAACCAGCTCGACACTAATCCCTCGAGAACTTCTCCGCAAGCCTCCAACGAAACCCTCCCGCAAATTCGCAGAAAAACTCAGAGTGGGAGGGGGACCACTGTAAGCTTTTGTCCGGAGACAAAAAAAAATGGCGAAGAGAAGGAATATATTTTTTTCAACACAACACTAATTTGACTGGCAACTAACAATTCTTGCCATTGTGTATCACAATATAAGATCAGGAGTTAGGCGCAGAAATTCTTTACTAAAAAGTTGCTCTTTATTGGGCGTTAGTTCTTTGCAAAGTGAATAGCCTCGATCTATTCAGGTTTTCATCGCACACTTAGATCAAATCAATTTCTTCGCCGAATTTTTAAGCTTCAATATCGTCGTTGAGTTGGTTTCATTTATGAGAGAAGAAAATACAACTAAGAAGTGTTGGCACTTTTCTTCCATTGGCTTGAAAAGGTTGAAGTGCTTTCTCATTTTTCCTGTCAATCTCCAATTTAAAGAAATATCTGGAATTTTGACTTATTGTTGTGTTAGGGCAATGACGGTACTTTAGATTCTCTATTTTAATTTTTAGATGCCTCGGGTTATGTTATCATAATCAGTTCAAAATTTTTAATCTAAATTCTATTTACCAGAGGAGGACCGATAACTTTGCTAGCAA
>BGPR01006869.1:16823-76022 GCA_013235015.1 Araneus ventricosus
CCATAAACTGCTAAGGTTTTCTCCGTCTACTATAACCAAATGATTACCGCCCTTAAACCATGAAACTCATACTAACCAACCATCCACTAGAATATCCAGAATTATGTAGTAATAAAGAAAGAATTAGTCTCTGAATTAACTCGTATCAGTTTTTTTTTTGTTGGAATTAGAGGTTTGGCATCTCCAACACCGACGGTAGGAGGTTATTTATTTAACTTGGTTTTGTTTTTTTATGAGTGATGTAAGCTGTAGCTAACAAATGATCATGTAGAATAACTTGTCTTCCACTGGCTTTTAAAGATTAAAGTGATGTTCTATTTTCGCTGCAGATCTCCGTTTGAAGAGAATATTTGGCATTTCTTGTATTAGGTTAAGGACAGTAGTTTAGGTTCTAGTTTTAATTTCAGACCCCGCAGGTTAATTTATTTCCTGTTCGTTATACAGCTTGGTGTTTCCTAAAATTCGCTACAAAAATCTAAATTCTATTTACCAGAGGAGGACCGATAGCTTTGCTAGCGAGTTACTCGGTCATCTTCTGTATTTTCAGGTGAAAGCTCCTTGGATCATGCTTGATCACCATGACCGAAAAGCTTTCCTCTGAACAACAGACACGCGGTTTATTTTTAAATTTTTATAATTTAAAGAAATGCAAAAATTATCCTAAAATTTCTTTTGAAAAAAGTAAATGTAAAATCTTTTTCAAAGAGCGCGCTAATGATTTTTGTTTAATGTTAGGGCCGAAGAAATGTCAAGATATTCTCTTGAAACTGGAGCATTGGTAGGGAAATGAAATGGCGTTTTATCCTTTTCATATCGGTGGTTTCGGCAAGAAGGGATCGCTAATTTGAGACCCAATGCTACTTAAAGCTGTTTAAATCCGTCGCGAGTTTAACTTTTATCCACTCGTGTGGAAGGATATTTAAGAACCTGATTTCTGGTTAGTGCCAAAAGAGTGAAAATAGAATAGAGAATAGCTTTCTTGTACCACGATGCATGAAATATCCCGCGGTACCACACGACCTATTGCCGAAAACTTCTCAATACATACTTCATCTGGTCAATCAGTCTGAAACTAAGACTTTTGTAATTATGGAGAACTCGCTACAAACGTCCCTGCGTTTCAAGCGAAAATAGGAGGTTCAGAGGAGTTGGTAGCTCTGAAGTTTTCCTACTTTGGAAGACAAATTCTTATTGGAAATAATTAATTGGGTATTATTCGGACACAATTTAATTTTTACTTATGAAAAGAAAGATTACTTTAAAAATTTTTTATTAAATTTTTTTGAAGTTCCCATTTTTGTGCGATTGGATCTTCAGCTTTTTCCGGAGGTAACTATCATTTGTTACCTTACAAGACAGTCTGGTGGGTAAAAAACACCACCCAAACATTTTTAACTTTTTAAGGGCTAGTGAATTTTATACATGCATTTAACATTTTAAGCTTGTCTCAGCATGGTATATTTTACTCAAATTTTATAACTTTGCATTTCTCATTTTTATCTTGTTTTACCTTTTGATTTGAGAATTTTACAATTTGATTGGCGCAGTTTAGCCAGGAATGGCTCTTGCGCCATTAAATCTCAACCAACCAACCGGAGGTAAATGTTTTAGCTGATCAGTAAATCTGTAATAAATTTGCCGGTAGTTGTTGAGGAATGGGCAATAAGATCATTAGTTTTTCAAATTCTCTTGATTTATTGCTGCCTGCGTTCGCTTGTTCTCTCTATCGTATCTTTTTATAAGAAGCAATAAATGCCTTCTCTGCGATACAATTTTTGATCCCTATAATAAGTCCTTCCATAACATATCTACCATCGTCCGAACCTTCAGAAATGTTTATGGACATGGAGAAGATTCAAAGCAAATGCATCTATAGAAGATGATAGGCCTAATCCGGAAAGCAAAATTTATTTCGCATCATCTATCATACTGCTACAATACTTGTGAACGCTGATCTGGATTATTATTAATAATCCATCTGGAGGGAACCGACCAGATAAAGTTTACGGTTATACAAAAACCTCTCGGCATATAGAAGAATTACAGAAAGGACAGAAAAAATAAAAACAATTAACACAAAGTATACCGAAAGTCTACAATAAATGTCTTGAATGGCTGGTGGAAGCGAGAAAAGTCTTTTAATGATCTCATGCCTTCCTTCATGTAGCAACTTCATAGCGTTGATGAGTCGTGTCGGGGATCTTTTGTTTTGAACAATATTTTCATATTACGTCGAAAGGCTTTTCGGCACTAGGCTTCATAAAATGAAAGGGTTTTGTCACTGGAAAGTCTCGTGAGTAGTTGTCGGGATCGCCTTTATCCCCGCAAATGCAACGATCCTGCGATTATAAACCGAACCTGTGAAGATAAGTCGCGAAAGGCCCTTGTACTGTGGTGAACTGATTGATTTTGGAATTGAATGAGTTTCGATTAATGATAACTTTAGGTACTTGAAAAGAAAGTTCGCTGTCCCATTCATGAAAATCCTGCCAGATTTCAAGGGACCAATTTTTGAGGCCTTTTTAAGGAAAGATTTATGGAGATCGATCTTGTTGTTGACAGTACAGCCATGAGTAGCCGAATCTTAATTCGGGTAAACACGCTTAGACATCGCTTAAAAGCTTGTGTGTGGCAAAAAATGACTTCTTGTTTCTTTATTTAATCTCGTTAGTTAATGTAGCTACGTCCATGTTTTACCCAGGTAAAAGGCCCAAGTTCACTTTTCTCTGTGTTGGAAAAGATACGATTTCCGATTTGATTTAGATTGCTGTGGGCTCTTTGTTTCCCCTTTGTCTCCCAGGCATTGGAGTCCTTTATCAAGAGGAAGGAATGGATTTCATTGAAATCTAGAAGGCGAAAGCCCCTACCGCTGGGAGACGCTCCAGTGAGTGTTCCTACTGATTATTATAACATAACGTCTATGGGCCCAACGTCGGGAGGAGTTGTCGCTTAGAAACAAATTTTCTGTATTTCAATAGCTTTCCAGTTTCACTTTCTGTAATTGCTCGAAAAACTAGCTCTTGAAATGCTGAAATAAGTCGAGATGAAAATTTTAGTTTTTAACCTTGTGTTGCGGAGTCATCTCTGTCATTATCTTCACTTTATCAATATCTTATTTTTGTATTAACGAGGTTGAAGACTACACATCTGAAATAGAGAGGGTTTGTTATTAAAATTTGAGTACCTTGGACACAACTCCCTTATAACAGCAGATGTGTCTTAAAGTTTCAATGAATTCAGTTATTTTTTTGCAAAACTGTTAATTTAATAACATTCCCTTGGAAATAAGGCTTCGAGGCAGAGATGCTGTAGTGAACCACCTATCCCAGTTTACAATTTAATAGTGAAGAGTTATTATTTCCCCGGAGCCATATTTGTTCAATCTAACGCATTTGCCCAAATGTCTAAATATCTGAATCCTGCGTCAGCAGCTTGTTTGAAATAATGAATTTTGAAGCGTGAACGAAGTGTGATTGAGTTACCTGGTAGCACGGCTGTTTTGATATCTTCCGAGTAGTTGAAGCGTTACTGGCTATTTCTTTAGTTAAATTATTGGTTGAATTGTTTTATATTTTAATATTCACACTGTACTTCGGTGAACTTAATCGAATTTCCTAAAAGTGGTTTTGTACGACCTTGGCAAACAGGAATTAAAGTTGTTTAATGACAATACTTTGAAACATTAAACTGACTGAATGTCCGATAGAACTTCTAGCGGCCTTTTTCATCGTAGTTATAATTAAATGGCACTCTAGCCCTTTGGGTAAGTGGGCTGACGTGTGTTTTTAAAAACATCAAATGGCAATCTGGAGCCTTGATGATATCGAAGAAGTACAGCTTGTAAATTGTAGAGAGGAAGAGAGTTCCTTTGAATGACAATTCCTCTTGTTGCTAGAGGAGGAAGAAATCGTGTTTCGATTCGTACTCAAAGCATTGAATAAGGATTCGATTGAAAAACTTCCAGTGAAAAGGAAAGTTGAATTTCATCATAGATGTTAAGCAGTTTTGACACATTTTATCTAGTGTTTTGAAGTCTAGAAGCAAGACCAACCATCAATTCCGAAATCGAAAAGCCATGGTGTAAATTATTTCGACTGCAATTAGAAGCAGACTTTTCTCAGTGTTTAAATTCTTTTAGTCAGATTTTTCAGATGAAATATCGAATAATTTCTCTCGATTAAAAAGCATGGATATAAAGTAATCGGTAATTTTGAGAGAAAAAGTTTGGATTTGGAACGGGGTCAATCATGATCGTTTTTCGGTTTTGAAAGAAATATTGCTATTTCTCAAATCGATCTCAGAAGAATAATTCAAAGAGAGGGCGGCAAGTCTGTAAATAAATTCGTACCAGAAAATTTTAATGATTAATCAATTTAGTAAACTCGGTGAAAGTCAGAGGCTCCTAAATCATTCGTTATGGTTTTAGAAGCAACATTTGAGAGAAAGTTTTAATGGTTCTCATCATTTAATGGTTTGACTTTGTGGGTTTGCATGAATTCACTCCTTAAACATTCTGCAACGATCTCTTTTTCAATCGCATGATAGAGTAATGGCTACACGGTAAGGGCCAATTAGGAAATCGTTACTAGGGCAGTAACACTTTCCCCTAACGTGTGCGCAATTCAAATGCAAATGTCTGTCACTTCGGAAATGCAGCTGAAGTTTAAAATATCCAGCTGCTTACTTCTAAAGGAAGCATCACAGGCTATTTTACAGATTCTAGAAGGTATTGTCGTAATTAGTTGATGTGACACATTCATGGGATCTTGCCGGAAGAAGGTAAAATTTTTAAATTCGAAGCACCAAACACAGATGATTGAGTACGACTTTCAGAATTTCTCGGCTGAAGTTTCAGAACCCCGTAGCCTCGTAGTATGATTTTGGCTTTGGTATCCAAGTGTCTCGCGGCAGATCCGTGTATGAGGTTAGGGCACATAAGACTGTTATGGTGGCGTGGTAGATTGGGAAGTTGGATGAAGTATGAGGTATCGCTCTAGTCATCTGACCACGGCTCAAACGTAAAAGGTTAGTTTCAAAATTTGCTGTTGTGTAGCTTCGAAAGGGGATGTTGGTCTGATTTTAACTAAATTAAACTAAATAAACTGTCCATTACTGTCTTTAATTTTGATCAAGAGAATATTTTCTGAAGTGAGTACACACACAATGCTAGTGGCAGAGCACGACACAATTTAAGTTTTTTGGTATTGCTGAGAATAATGAGCAAATGATTTAGAAAACTCGGCACTCAATTGTGTGAAAGGTTATTTTGAAAACTGCTGAGTCAATGATACCGTTAATGATTGTGAATATGGATTTGATACTTTAGCGCCAATTTGATGCTAATGCTATTTATAATTTAAATTAAGAGGCTTTTACCAACTTTATGCCTATTGAATTTGAATTGTTCCATATGATGTTGGAAACAGTTTAGGTCTCTTCAATCTTTGCGCCAAATGAGGGTTTATGTTTCTCTTGCGGATAACTTCAAACAACGTTAAGATCCACGAAAGTGCTGTTGGCTAAGATTTAATTCCTCTTTAAAATCATAGTTTCTATATGCTCAAGAGCAGGGGAGGAATCTATTGCGATTGGTTACACTAATATTTTTCGTATAGGAACTACAATTAAGTTAGGCAAGTTCAGACAATTTCTGCCATTCCAAAATTTGACTTTCGACCTCTTACCAAAACGACCATCTAATTTCTTGACACTCAGCTAGAACAATTGTTGAGTCAACGTGTATAGTCAAAGAATGTTCAGGTTAAAGGATTGAAAGTCCTTGAATATGAAAATGACTATTGTTTGAAACTAGCGTTATCTCTGAATATATAAATACGAATTAAAGGATTCAAGTGAAATGCTAACTTGCTCAGTGCCCCATTGATTAATTTAACCCCTTGCGGTAAAATGACATGTCTAGCTCGTCATTGTAACGGTATGGCTTGAAAAAATCAATGACGAGCTTCACTCGTGATGTGCATGAAGTTACCTATGAATATGATAATGATTTATTTAGTTTAAAATTTCTAGTGTATTGGACCGGAAACGATGGGGCTTGTGCGGCGGCATAGACAGCTAGCTCAAATATGGAAACCTTCGTCCCTTTTCCGGGCATAGATCGACTTGGTGGGAGAACATCCCCATCCACATATTTTTAAATGCCATTGGAATTTTTAACTTTCTATAGTAATATCCTGTGTATTTTAGAATTTGTTGGTCCATTTGTTTGTTCATTTTGTTTTAAATTGTCTGTTTACTAATTAAAGTTTTTATTCTAAATTGGAAACAAAGGAAAAATTGATTCTACTTTATAAATCGCCCATTTCAACATGTTTCCATTTTTCACCATTTGTTTGGCGCAGCATAGCCAAAAATGGCTCTTGCGCCATTAAAACCCATACAACCAACCGGGCATATATCGAATCTTAAAGCAAAACTTACTCCTCACATGGCAACGTAGATGGGATTCGGAACTAAATAACAAATTGCGCTCCACACAACCATCTATTACTGGCTTTAAAGCCGACACTTTGAATCGTCGATAAATTAACAAATTCCGCTTGTACCATACATATTTCACTCATAAGCATCTACATTATGCGGATCCGTCCTCAACTTGCACAACATGTAATAAAATAATTTCTGCCCGACATATTTTATGCGAGTTCCCTAAATACCGTGTTCTATGGGTGAAGTATTTTGGAAAGGCTTATCCTGATTTGTGATATACTAGGTAAACCCTGCAATGCCATGAACATTTAATTTAATTTTTCAAAGCATTTTATTCGTTGTTATTGGAATTTACATCTATTTTGTGACTTAAAATTTGTGTGTTTGTCGTAACTTGGCCAATGTGCCATAAAAAATCAATCAATCTAGTGTATTGGACCTGGCACTATTGTATCCCCTTTTATTACTTGTGTGAATATCGCAGATCATTGTTACATATTAATTGCCGTTCGAGATACTAGGTAGACGTCGCAGCCAAATTTTGTTGGTCACTCGGATTTCATTCCTGTAAACATTAAGTAGGAACATCGGTCAATTTCGTGTACATTTATTCTCGATTTTATTGTACTGGAAGGGGATAATTCCTCCGATTTGGATTACTTGTTTAGTTTTAAATGCTGAGCTGTTCTTAACTTCGAGGCAAGAAGAAAGATGATTTGGATATCAAGTTTTAATAGAGGTCTTTGGAGCAGAAAGTTTAAATGATCTGCACGATGCCTCATTTTGTGAGATAGATTCTGTTTGGTTAAATTACAAATGTATAATACACTGTTCTCTAAGTTTGCTTGAATTATTCAAGAATGATGGGTATTCTCGTTTAGCTTCTACAATAGAATTATTTTCCTCTTTCACAACTGTAAGACACAATTTTACATTTTGAAATGTTTTGAATATTGAATTGCTCTTGGCATCTTAAGCTTCTAATATTGTACCAGTTCATTTTTGCTGTCTATAAATTTTAATTCGATAAGATTCATCGGATTGATAATGAATGTTAAAATATGAATGTATTTGCTCAATATCGTTTCCACTTTCTGAACTAACATTCATGACTATAATTTATAGTTTGTTTTTCGAGTTAATATCTATCATTTCGTAATGTGTACCTACAGCTAAAATTGCTTGTTGTTGTTTTCAAGAACTTGTCTGTGATCAGGCACATCAAGATTTGAGGAATGTGTGTTAGTGTCTGTTTGGCAACAGAGCAACAACATTTATCGTCTGATATTGTTCCAGCTTCTAGGTGCATGTAGGCATAATCGGAAAAAGGTATAATTTTCCTGCAGGGTTGCTTGCAGTCATAATTCTTGGAGGAGACATTGAACAGGTTACTCGAATCGAAATTTTTTTGACCTGGGATTAAAATATTCTAATTATTATTGTACTTTATTCCTGCCAACAAATTAGATTACCTCTTTCAAATCATGTGTTTGGCGCCCTTCACTTTACCTTGTGCGTACATTGAATCATTTTACCTTGAACATTTTTTAGCAGTCTAAATTGCTGTGTCAATCTTTTAAAGGAAAGTAAAGACTTGTTTGGCGCAGTGCAGCCAGTATATTGGCTCTTGCGCCAGTAAACCCAAACCAAAACATGTGTTTGTCGCAGCATGGGCAAAAATGGTTTTTACGTCATAAAACCAAACCAAGCCTGAGATTTAAAAAATTTGTCTAATTTGACTGGTGTAAGCAAAACTTCTTACAATTGTCCATCAAAAATTGATCTCATTCAGGAGCATCTTATTAAAAGAGTGTATTCAAGTACCGTTAAGATTAACTTGGCTTTTATTTATCAGTGAAGGAAGTTATAGTTAACCAGTTCTCGTCAGGAATAACACTTTCCTTTTTCCACATGACAAGGTTGAAGCACTTTCCTATTTTCTCCGCCTATCTCCATTTCAAGGGAATATTTGGAATTTCGAGTTACCGTAGTGATAGGTTACGTTAGTTTAGATTCTAGTTTCCTCGGTTTTATTTAACTGCTGTTCGTTATACAGCTTAATTTTTTTTCCGAAATTTGCTACAAAAATTTTAACCTTAATTCATTCGGTTTAACAGAGGAGGACTGATAACTTTGCTAGCGAGTTATCGGTCATCTTCTGCATTTTCAGGATGAAAGCTCTTTCGATCATGCTTGATCACCGTGATCGAAAGGTTTTTACTCTGAATTGACTTTCAGATAAACGCGACTAGCAGTTTAATTAAATTTTATCTTCTAGAGAAGTAGTATATAAATATTAAACTATTTTCTAAAAACGAATTAATGATATTTAATGGTTAAGTTTAGGGCGCGACGAAATATCAAGATATTCTCTTGAAACTGGAGCATTGGTAAGGAAATGGAACACAACTCTCTCTCCTTATTTCTTATAATATTTAATTTGCTTTTCTCCTTGGAAGTCGTATGAGAACTTGCTAATTTCTCAAAATAAAAGTACGCCCCTTACTTGGAGGATACTTACGACAATTTTCTTATAAACCCAGATAAGCTCCTAAAACGCTGTGTACCTCCCATCATAGTGAGAACTGGTGCTCTGACTTCAAAACGAAAACCTTATGGCCAAGAAAATTGCACCACAGTTCGGAGAGGTCCACTCACCCACATCCTGTCGGGCGGCGCCGGCTCAACACACGAACCCTCCTTGCGTTTCTCGTGGTGACCTAATATGGGTCAAGAAGCAGATGTAACCCAGGCTTGTGACAGGACGGATGTTTCTGAGTCATCAGCAACCATTCTTATAAAACCAGCTTTAAAAATTAAGGTAGTAATTTCCGAATACGATTCCTTTTTATGTAACCGATCATATCTAAATCGGAAGGGAAAGAATAAAACCTCATACGGACTTGAAAAATGAGGGTAAACTTTTCTTCATAGGTAAATACATTGACGGCCGAGAAGATGAGACTTTAATTCTGGTTTAGGAAGGAGAAAGGCAATAATAGAAGAGCATGTGTTCTACTTCCAGAACCAGGATCTATATATCTCGATCATGTCTGTTTGGCATTTCTCACACTATTAGAACAAGCATGTTAAATTCTTTACAGAAAAATAGAAGTTCTAATAATGGTATCGTACGAAATTTCAGCTTTCAGTGGGACGTCTCTTGCAATGGTTTATTACACACAAATGAATTACCAATTAAATACGATTTATTTGTTAATATATAAATGAATTACTATTGCGTATTTTGATCTTGTAGAAAATATCCTGTTGGCCGTCAGTCAGAAACGCGCGAGAGTTGGGTTTATGAAAAATCTTAAAATGTAGACAAATAACTACAGAAGAATAAAATGTTCGTGTATACAAGATTCCTAAGTTAAATTATAAAATAGAAGACTCTATGTATCTAGCTGACTGGCATTCAGTTACATTCACTGAGCCACTACTATCTGTTTCTGATAATGAAGTTAAGGCGATGCTTTTGGACGTTCCTGCTGAAATTGGTGTTTTAAGATTTCCATTCTATTCGAAAGAAAAGCTCTGCGTCAAATTAGTTACTGAAGTATCAGCTCCTGTATATAAAGACGATGCAAGAGGATTCATAATATTTAGGATAGTATTTATAATTGCATTGCCTAAATTTGAAAACAACGGCCAATATCTCTATTAGACAATTAATCTAAATACTTACTGTAGGGTCTTAGCTCAGTGATACTAAGCTATGAAGGACTCGCCAGACACAGCAATATTAGGATATTAATTTTTAATTACAAATCTTGATTAACGGACTTTATACAAGAATGTACAAATTAATATCAGTGTAAAACAATTCTGCTTCACTCAGGACGAGCTAGCCTAACAAGTCAAAGTTCAATCTGGATATAATCGCAGATTTGTCACGAATTCCACTCGAGGTAATTTAGAAAGTTCTACTCCAGGTGAGTATAAGTCCGATGTCCGGAATAAGGATTTGAGGGATTTGACCTCTCAAATATCTACGTACAACCCTTTCACGAGTTATACCAAGAAGATAGTTTGTAGTGACGTAGGCACGTCCAATTCGATAAGAATTCATGAAGCTGATGCTGCGGCAAAAGCAGCTAGCTCAAACGTGGAAACTTTTGTCCCTTTTCAGGACATAGACCAAGTCCTAAAGCAAACCATACTTATTAAATGGCAACATATATGGGATCTGGAACTAAACAACAAATTACACTCCATACAACCATCTATTGCCGGGTTTCAGCCTAATAATCTTAATCGCCGAATGAGTGTGAAATTAGCGAGACTTCGATTGGGCCATACATATTTTACTCATAAACATCTACTGTATGCGGATCCAGCCCCAAGGTGCTCAAGCTGTAGTACTATTATTTCTGTGAGACATATTTTATGCGAGTGCCCAAAATACCGCGTTTTACGGCGGAAGTACTTCGGAAAGGCTTATCCTGATTTAAGAGACATACTTGGTGAACCCTACAATGCAAATGTTTTCTCCTTTGTCCATGACATCAATTTTATACATAGCATTTAGTTTTTCATTTCATCTTGCCTGCTTTTTTTAGACCTCACTTGTGCTTTATGGATTAAAATTTGTGTTTAGAACTTATCATGAGTTTGGCGCAGCTTGGCCAATCTTGGCCCTTGTGCCATAAAAAACCAATCAATCAATCGATAAGAATTCAAAAATATGCTGCTCGCTCGGGACGAGCGATGATCAGCCAAAGGTTGGCTTCGGTTCACGGGACAAGGCCCGATCCAACAGCTTCTCAGCCTGATAGCTGCCTTTCAAAATTCTCGGTCACGAGAATTTTTTTCTCGGTTCTCCAAACGAACCCTCACTTGATCTCTTGATCCTCTCCTCTCATCCCTCCAGAGTTCCAGTTTAAAAAGCCCCTTGGAACCTGCCCTTCGAGGCGGGGTCACAAGTTCAGCTCTCTTCATTTGTCGAAGAGGAGACCCTTTCTCCCAATGACAAAACTCTGTCTTGGATTCCTCAATCCTATTGGCGATAGGCTCAACGCAATGCATTTTTCTGGCTACCTGGGTGTCCGCTCGAGGTCGACCGGCGGCGAGTTTCAAACAAATCCCTCCGGATGATGCAATCAGGAAGGGGCTTTAAACGGCGTCGGCACCCCTTTCCCCGATTGCCTCCAGCTCGTTATCTGGGAGGTCCAGCCAATTTTCTCGTGGGAAGTCGGTGGGTGCCTTTCAGGACCTCACATTACCAAGGGCGGGAGCTTGGTAGAACTCGATATGCAGCCACCTCCACGTGGTGAGTTCTGGGTTGTTTTCAGTAGAAAACAAGCTAAGAGCTGCATAAAAAGTTCTAATTCTTAAAATGTTCGATTTCTGTGGCACAAGGAGAGCCAAAGATTGCATTGTCGCAAGTTCAAATCTCGGAACAGATTTTATAGTGAAAATTAGTCAAGCTTTTAAAACGTTATGGGCATCCTTACGTGGATAACTTTGCTTTCCTTTTAAAATCTGTCTCAATTTAAATGTCTCGTTAAGCTAAACATCCACGTTTTTGCTTTTTTTAACTTTCCGCGTTTGAGACTTCCCGATGCGCTCGGCGCAGTTTAACCAAGAATGGCTCTTGTGCCGAAATATCAAACCAAACCTTAAGACCTTCCCGAGTCCGAATAAACCCTTTCTAGAATCGTGTGGGTGTCTGTCTGTGAGCACAACTTAAAATCGCAACGAACTAGAGAATGAAGTTTGCCATGCGGCCTATGCACCAAAATTAGATTTCTATCGCCTTTTCGAATATCCGTATAGAGTCTATCTGTCCGTCTCTGTGCAAGTAAAAACGGCAAGTTAAAAGTATCGCAAGCTAGATGAATTAAATTTGACTAATGGGTTTATTACCATAAATGTAACTGTTGGCAAATTTTGGACAAAATTCGTCAACGGATTGACAGCCCGTCGGTTTGTTTATCCAAGTGCAAGTGAACGCGTAACTCAAGAACGCAATTAATTAAATATTTGTATTTGGTCATATGACCAAAATTGTAGATGTGTATAGAAATGTGGACCCAATTGCTCCATTCAACCGAAAAACAAGAGGTTCGAAGGAAAACTCGCGTTTCTTCGCAATGGTACGTTTTGTTCAGCGTAAGTATATACCAGAAAGTCGAGAGGACAATCTAGTTGATTAGTGTGGACCACCAGCTTAAGGTCAGTAGAGTAATCGAATGGAACACCAGAGAACAACCTACGCAGAAACACCGGAGAGACAGACCGACAGACGAGGTGAGTTCAACCATGCCGGCTTATCAAGTAAAAAACGACGAATCGAGATGTGCTATCAGATCGAACTAATTATTAACTGTATATATCTTTAATTGTAAATACTTCCTAAATATTGTAATAATTCTAACATAGATAATATATAAATGTATTTTCATTATAAACGAACCTACAAAAAGCCCGACTATCCACATTAGTTATTTATGATGTATACCTACACCCCAAGAATTCCTCGAAAAGTTGCTTAAAGCCTTGCTTTGAATTTCATTTTTAGAATGAACTACTTTTGTGCAACATTGTGCGAATAATATTTATGCATCAAAAATCATAAGCTGTTATCCTTGCACTGAATTAAACTTGCATAATATGCAAATTAGCGTTTTGTAAATGTTTAAATTTTATGAAAAATGTTCGGAGATGTGTTAAACATTTTTAACATAAAATTTTAAGAAATATGGACGTTGAAATAGCATATAGTATAAATATTAAATTTTTCGGGTACATTTCCTAACCACTTTAATTATTTAAAATCTTTTATTTCATATGACATTAAATAGAATGCAAATAATTTTAATCTATGAAAATTCAATTTCTCAATGTCAATGCACATCAACTTGGTACTTCGTATTCCAGTTTCCTCCGACTATTTTAATGTGGAAATGACAATTTATGTGGCACTATATTATTTACTTGATCAATTTTCCTGCTTATGTGAAAATTGGGTTTATCGTTCCTCATATTGCAATTCTCTTCTAAATAATTCTAGCAGATAATTAATATGTATTTAAGTGACCCATGTGTTTGTTTTATATCTTCTAGATCAATTTGTATTTTGCAACAAGTTGTCAGAACAATATTATGCAAATTACACTTACATGCTCTACAGTATTGTGAACTCTATTTTGTATTGCATTATGGATTGTGTTTTTCGTATTTATGCAAACTATCTTTGTTTTAATTATGATTATATAAATGGTAAATAACGAATAAAATTGCTTTGAAACTTCAGCTTTTGTTCTGTCGTTCATTTTTAAATACAAGTTTTGCATGGTTATTTCTTCATGATAAAGCGTCCTATTTGGCATTTTCGAAGAGATTCTTTTTATATCTAAAGTGTCAAATAGTAAATGCCGATTGACAATTATAATAATATAAAAATAAATTTAAAAACACAATTTTATTAGTGTTCTAAAAAGTAGAAAATAATTAGTATTTTAATATTATTCCTTATCATATACAATATAGAATTTTTTGAAACCTATATTTCTCAAATTCTTTATCTGATGGCTTCCCCGATACGGAATGAATGTAATTAAATTTTTTCACTAGCTGCTAATTAAGTTATGAAAAGGTTAAAATAGTGTATTGTCATCAAGAACGCATAAGTTTTCAAAATTTGAAAACTCCAGGTCATCGGGAAGCGAGTGTAAAATGAATTGCAAAATTCAATCTTCACAAACGTGTAATGAATCAAGTTTTTATAAAAGCATATAAACGATGTATCAGAAATTTTGATTTGTGCCAAGGTAAAAATTAAAGGAAATTTTAGCATTTTGGTTATTTGCACAAGTGGTTTAATGAGATCAAATGTATATGTATTTCAGCTAACAAAATTTAACTCTTTCGTAGACAATCTAGTCGTACATGTATCTTAGATCTTAGACAGGTGTCTTATATCTTCGATTTTCTTTTTATTTGGAGGGAGGCAACATTGTTTGGCGAGGCTCTTTATATCAACATAAAATACCGCCAAGCTTCAATGTTCGTTTTTATTCCGTTATCTCCAGGTTATATCACAAAGAGAGGCCTCGGTGGCGGCCTAGTGTCAGGGCTGGAGGCATCCGGGTTCTAAACCCTATTCTTTTAAAGATATGCAGTGCATGTGGTTCTGGTGCACGCTAAATCATACGTAATATGTTAAAGGTTCTCTCTTTGGTGTGGAAGTTTGGATAGGGGGTGCCAGCTTAGGTGTCGTCCTTGTCATCTGACCTTGACTTAAGATTACGAGGTCTGTTCCAAATCAGTTCTCTTGTTGCTTCGAAACGGGACATTGGTATAACTAAACTTTCCTTACTAAGGCATGATGACAAAGTTATCGCTAAGGTTTGGCGGGTTTTGACTGAAGTCCCCCCCTTTGAGGAATTGTACCCTATAAATTTAAAATTTGCGCGAACTTCTTGTTTCGGAAAACTTCGGGAAGATCCTCATTATAAAGACTTACTGGCAGAAATGCTTAAGATTTACAGGAATGAGAAACATGCATGGAGAAAGCGGACGTTCAGAAGCCAGTGGGAGGGTTCTCCCTTCGAATTTCTCGTATACGTGCGGTATGGCGCGTTTTATGTTAAACTTCGTACTACAGTGAAGAGAATTGAGTATGTATTCAGTTCTTTTCCCTTTGGCCGACTGGGTCCAAAATTTGGCACAATCCTGAGGTCAGCATCACTTACTAAATCTGATTAATCAAGTTAGTTGAGTTAAATACAAAAATTACTAGGACATCCTTAAATGGCTCGAATATCCTTTACCCTCTTAGATAGGTTGAAATAAAAACTATCCCAAATGAGTGGTGGCATCTAATTAGGAGGTTAAATAAAAACGTAAGTCAAGGGGTTAATTTGAATTTCTGAACTGTATTTGCTCATAAATATTAAAGAATCGGAATAAATGGTTTCGTCAAATTTCTCTACACGCCTTAGCACAGTTCAGGATGGCTACCCATTATTTAAGAAGCCCTGGTCTATGCAAAATACAATTGATTTTTTTTCTTTGAAGCAGAGAAAGAATCAAATTTTTATGTTCAATAACCTTACATTCCTAAATTTCCGATATCTAGCATTAAATAGCATATAAAACTATAAACAACAATCGGGAGTATTTTTTCGCCATTCTAGTGTCCTTCTACATTAGAATATCACTTAAAACCTGCGGCTAGAAATGATTTCCCCTAATTGTTACAGATTTGGTGAGAAGACTATACTAATTTTGCTTTTTAAAGGTGCACACAAAAATTGCAATATCATTTTCCGTATATTAAAAACTATGCGAAAACGTTCTAAACACATATATGTCTGTGAGTGCATCAGCCGTGCACAGCTAGAAAAGTGGAAAAGGGGTTTTTTGTATTTCCAACTGTGCCTTTTTTTCTTATTTGCAGTCCGTCATGGTGGCTGTATGTAGCGTAGTTTGTATCCCGTATCAAAAACACATATTGCAGGAAATGATGCAATTCCTTTTAATCCTAATTTATCTGTTATCTCTGCACGTCTGAGGTACCGCATTCAGATAGATACACTTGAATACACAGGCCAACAGATGGCCAACCCGTGATCGAATTTGAAACAAAATCTGATACTGACGATAAAACCTTATTCTAAATTTCATCCTTCTAGTTCTGTGCGTTCTGCAGTCATCGTACCCACACATAATCCACATGTGCATCACACTCACGGATAGAGACTTTGACGGATTTCATCAAATGTACCAATTGTGTAAAAACTGCAGACCAAATTTCAATCTTTTAGCGTGCTTGAATTTTGTTGTTCAAAGACCGACAGACAGACACATTTTTCCAAAATTGGAATATTTCGAACTCGGGGACGATTAAAACGTGTGGCGTCGACTTCAAGGCTGGAGGGGGGCCGCGGTGGCCTAGTGGTAAGGTTTCGGCTTTGGGGCCGGAGGGCTCCAGGCTCGAAACCCGATTCCACTGAAGATCCGCCGTGTATGGGGCCTGTTGCACGCTAAATCATATGTAGTGGCCAAACGTCCTCCCGTTGGTGTGGCGCAAAAATACCCACACTGGCCCGGCCTACCCAAGGAGGGTATAAGGCCGGTAGAGGACCAGCGGGGAGAGCTCCACCAGCATGTGGAGGACGGGATTTATTGGGTACAATAAGTTGATACAGTCATTGCCCGAACAGGTGTGGGCAGGAGGGGGCGCCAGCTCAGGTGTCGTCCTCGTCATCTGACCGTGGTTCAAAATTACGAGGTCCGTCCCAAAATAGCCCTCGTGTTGCTTCAAAACGGGACGTTAATATAACTAAACTAAACCAAGTCTGGAGGGCTTCAGGTTCGAAACTATAAAAGATCCGCCTTGTGTGTGGGCCTGAGGCGCGTTAAATCTGAGCCGTGGGCTAAACTTCCTCCTTTAGCTCCTTCCTTACTAGCCCCTTACTAGCTCCTTCCTTGCGGAAGTTTGGAAGGGGAGGGCCGTTGGCAAGCCAAGCCAAGCCAAGGAAAACATACTTTACCCATACGAAAAACAAAAATATGTAGCATTATTACTTCACTGTTTTTTTAACATGGTGTGTTTCTCTTTCTTCATTTTTGTTTCATTAAACTTCAAATGACAAAAGTTTTGTAATTTTTTTAAAATTTTTACTAATTTACTTCCACCACATTTTCTTAGAATTTTATCTATATAGATTTCGTTCTTGGTAGATAAACTTGTTCTATGCCCACAACTTGACTTTTAGACATTCTTCTGCATCTAACATTTTAAAGCTTGCGTTAGTGGTCTTTTCTAGCCTTTCATCCAGCCAGTTTTTGACATCTTTTCATCCTTTCATATACGACTATGAATAATTGCACAATGGTTTTAGAATTTTATCAACCTTTTATACTATTTCACCGTAAATTTTATCACCGTGATCTTGTTTATCCACCATATTTTTGGCGCAATATTCTATCCTACCGCCGCGAGAAAAACCCTAGACACCAGACCTGCCGGTGGCGGTCGTTATGGAAACGGGATATTCCACTGTATTTGGGTGGTGGAGGAAAGGGCTTTATTTCATTTGGCGTAGAAAGAACCGGCGGATGTCTCCTTTCTCTTTGTACTTCGTTCTAAAACGAATTCCTCGTCTAAAGGAAGTGCGCTTAGTTTGCCAAATGTTTCGGTTGGTTTTTATATCTGTACCTCTCCTTTCTTCGACTCGTCTACTTGAGGCAACCCTGCTCAGGGTTTTTCTCCTGGCGGTAGGACAGTAGCCAAAAACGGCTCTTGCGTTATACAATCAAACTCAACCAACCAATCCTCTCGTTGGTGTAGTGAGGAAGTTTGGACACGGAGTGCTAGATCAGGTGTCGTCCTCATCCTCTGACTGCGGTTCAAAATTGCGAGGTCCGTCCCAAATAGCCCTCATGTTGCTTCAAAATAGGACGTTCGTATAACGAAACTAAATCATCCAAATTTGGAGGCCATTATTTTTTACGACTACAAAACTTTTTCTTTTTATACTTGACTAGCAGTACGTGCACGTCGTTGCCCATGGAATCAGGACTTCAACAAAATGGGAAAAAAGACTGACCACAATGACACGAAAAAGTTTTGAAGACAAAAGATACACATCGGATTGGAGAAATGCATGCTGGGAATGTAAGCATATGACGTCACATGCCGCGAGGAAGGTCACTCGTCCAGAGAAACTATCGCTGTTCAATCTCGCTAGCAAAAAAACGGTTTGAACAGGTTAGGGAAAAATTAATTTGAAAAAACGAAAAAAGATATTTAAACCGTTCTTGTTTTAAATCAGACAGAAACGTTCCAGTTATTAGCTGAAAAAAATGAAAATAATAGAGATGTTAGAACGTCAGATGCGATAATTTGAAGAAATCTTTATTAAAAATTACCATAAAAGTGACTATTTTTCAACAATTTCTCAAAATTCATTAAATTACGTTAGACGTACGAAACAAACTTCATTAGAACGGAAATCGTTTGCTCTTTCCGATGGTGTATGTGTTTTTTTTTTCGTACAACTATTCGGAGCCATGTTATTGAGAAATGAGTACGAAAAATCACCCAAAACAACACAAAATATTAAATTTAAAAAATTCTAGATTAAATTTGAAAATTCCTGCTTCGAGGTGCATTCAGTCATCATTACCACTACCTATGTGGCAAATTTCATCGCTGTAAGTGCGATAGATTCGTCTGGACATTGTAGACACAAACACATACACGCGCACACAAACATTGCCTTTTATAAGTATGGATATACGAACCAGCGGGAGTGTTCTCCCCTAAACTTTCTCGTATACTTCCCCAAAATTGTGCCGTTTCCCCTTCCCCCGCATGGCTAAAAAAATTCGAACCTATTGTTACCCAGAATCCAATGACTATCAGAAGGTTTTTCATTATAGTGATTGAAAAATATCTAGGCAAAGAACGAAATTCAAAGAGATGCGTAACGATTTTCCTCTCTTACCGGCTCAGGGACAAACTGACGTAATTCGCTACTCCGTAATGAAATTCCTCTCCGTTCTTCCAGTACGCATGCGCGTGGAGATAACGGATTCTCTTCAAAAGTAAATTATACGGACCGACAGACAGTCAACCCTTTGACGGATTTGGCCCAAAATTTTATACGGGCCTACATTCATGACGATAAAACTGTGTATAAAATTTTATCCATCTGGCTTTTCAAGTTTTTGAGTTATAGCGTTCGCATGACCTCGAACATACAGACAGACAGACTTCCCGTTGACGGATTTTGTCCAAAATTTGATAGAAACCTACAAATTATGTTTAAAGACCACATACCAAATTTCATCCCCGTAACTCTAATAGTTTCGAGTTATCGTGTTCATAGGCAGACGCAATTCCAAAATTGTGTTTTTCGGACTCAGGGAGGTCTAAAACGTGGAGATTCGTCAAAATCTCGAGTTCGAATTTTTTAACGATTACAATACTTTCTCTTTGTATACTTCGTATACAAGAAAGTAAAAACTGAAAAGCAGGCAGACAATTTTAGATGATGTGAGCCATATATGATTTTGATAACAGAGTCGCCTTGACACCTCAATATGGATTTCAGGAATGCCTCTCTTGCGACACAATGGAGCTTTGCGTACGCTCATTAAGTATTTAAAATGCCCGGGGATTGTTTAAAATCGCGTACCTTCCCGATCCGACCTTGGACCGCGTTACCATGGGAACGAGCTATTAAAACGCGCTACATTTTAACTGCCGCGCGAAAAATGGCCTCCCCACCCACGTTCCACTCGCAAAAATGCAGAACCTAGTTAGGAAATGGAAAATAATGAGGTGGAAATTCCTACTGAGAAATTTCCTATGGCAACGGCGCGGCGGGTACTTTTTAGGGGAGGTGAACCGTCGTTGGAAGATTCTCGTGTATCGCGGAATGATTTGAGAGATGACACAGTTAACGGGAGATGATAGTTCGCCCCCCCCCCAATGTAGGAAGATTGCTTTCTTGTTTCGTGATGAATCAAGATATAAACGCATGCAAAACAGAAGCAGCGTCGTTGGTTGGATAAGTCAATTTTGCTGTTATTAAACTGAATCTACACAAATATACTAGTAATTCTAGAACTGTGCTAGAACCTTGCATCCCCCTCTCCCCTCCCACACAAAAAAACAGAAAAAGAAACCTACGAGTTTAGTCTTCCATGTTTCCTCGCGTTTCGAATTAAATAAGAAATGGATTCCTCGCTTTTGAAAGAAACGTACTTCTAATTTTGGACAAGAAAAATTGCAAATCGGGCAGTTGAATTTGGACGAAGGGAAGAGTATTTATTATAAATTTCAGTAAAAAATTTAATTTGAAATAAAAATGCTTCGAGATTTGCGCTGATGCATGAGATAGCTATTGCAATATTTTAACAGTGATATAATTGCAAACAAAATTGCTTTTAAAGTTATGAAAAGCTAAGAACCTTATCCTAAGAACCTTTTAAAGTTATTTTTTCAATACCAAACACCAACTTTTAGATTTGGTTTGATTTATGACCATTCAATTCAATTTTGTCAAAGAGTAAATTACAGTTCCAGGACTCTCATCAGAACTTTTGATAATTTGGGCAATTTTGAGAAATTGCTGGTCATAACTGTCATGGACTGTACATATGTCAGGGCATCTTTTAACAGTCGGAAAATTCTCAAAGACTTCTCACCATATTTCTGTGATTTTCAGACCAAAAGAAATCTGAAATTTACAAATTTATTTCCGAATTATATAGTTAACTAGCTTGCTTTTCTAAGATCTGTTTCCGCCAATGGTATTGCTAATTGATTTAATCAGGCATTTTCATGCGCAACATTAGTATTGAATAAATTTAACATGAGACTTTTTTTCTTTTAGAAATATTCCTTAACCAAAAGTATGAAAGAATTTACCTTTTCATCTGTAAACATACTGATTTCGAGCAAATTAAGACCTCTGGGTGATGCTTCATTATTATCAAAAGAACTTTATCGAACAAGACTATTCTTAGTTCTGTTCGTCAGAAGTAAATTATCGTAAGTAACAATTTTAATTTTTGCAGAAGAACCAAAAGAAGTTCCAGTTCGCACTGTAATGCAATGAGGAATTTACTTTTTGAAACCGGTTATCTTTTGTTCTTTTTGACTTACACCTAGGACACACTCGCTTCACGCACAAGCATCTCATTTCTGGCGAGAGGGCACCAGTGTGTCTCACATGTCATACATATTTTGCTGTCATTCATATTTTAATTGAATGTCCTTCTTTTAAAACTCGTCGTGTTCATTATTTTCATCATCCTCTCTAACTTTGCAAGCCTTGGTGGGTGAAAATCACCACCCAAACATTTTTAACTTTTTAAAGGTTACTGGGTTTTTTTTTACATACATTTAACAATTTTTTAGCTTTTTTTGTCTCATTGTGGTGCATTTTGCCCAAATTTTTAATCTTTGCGTTTTATCTTGTTTTACCATTTTTACCTATTGATGTTGATTCTTACCATTTGATTGGCGCAGTTTGGCCAAGAATGGCTCTTGCGCCGTTAAACCTCAACCAACCAACCTTCTGACGTACACCTTCTACATTTTTCCATTCGGAGTCACGATCTGGATAATGCAAATACCATAAAAGCATTCAAATCAGTAAAATTGGGCTGAAGATAGTTTCCCACTTACAGAGATTTGGCGCATTTCAAATATACAGTCGACGCTCGTTATAACGACCACACATTATAAAGACCATCCCATTATAACGACCAGTGATAAAATCCCAACTGTGTTTCCCTATGCACTCCATGTTATTTTACTTCCGGTACAGCGACCGTCCGGTGTCGTCTAATCCCAATACAACGTCCGAATTCAGCGGACACTCTTCCCGGTATTTTTCCAAAATTCCTTTATTTTCTACTTTATAATCTATTTTAGAATAGATTTTTAATTGATAAAATTTTATTTTTAATACTAGTGATAAAAAATAATTTGAGTATTTAGTTGGTATCTTCTTAAAAATGGCATATTTTTACGGAACTGCTGAGCGTGCATGTGTACATTTTTTAATTATATCCACTATAGCAACCATTCGTTATAAAGACCTTTTGACCTTTTGCTGTGGGACGCAGAGGGTCGTTATAACGAGCGTCGACTGTATTTTCTAATTGGTGGGCTCAATACATTATAGTAGCTATCTGCTGATAGCGAAAGATAAGTAAATAGTCCTGCTGACACCGGTCTGCAGCTGTGGTTCAGTTACTATTCAGATTTTATGTTATTTGTTGAGGCGTTTTGTTTAAAAGAGGGAAATTCTCCATCAGAGTCTAACTTTTTTATGCATGGTTCTCTACAGCACAGTCTAGCACTGAGAATGGATCATGTGGCTAAAACCAAACATATTTTCTCTTTGGATTGCTGACTGAAACAAACCTTCCGAAATAAAAAGTATCTCGGTTTGAGTTTTTTGATTCACGCCCCGTTTTAAATTTATAATTTCGTCGCTTAACAAGCATCGCCACTTATTTCTACTTATAAAAGTTCCAAAGAGGAAGAAAAAACTTAATTTTGGCAACCAGAAAAGAATATTTCTGAGTATTTCAAACATAATACACATTCCTAACAGATGAAAAGAAATCCAAAAATATTCGTTAGTAGTTGCAAATAATTCAGTGTTTTCTTCCTCTTTGAAACATTGAAAAATTGAGATAAGTAGTCTAACAAAGGAACTTATATTGATGCAAAATCAAAAACCATCATCAAACCCATCATTTACACACTATGTGTGGTGCTTTCAAAGAGCCCTTGAGAACTCAAGTTCCCCCGAAAGTTTATCTTGGCCTTCTCTAATGAACCGGAAAGCGGATACTACGAGTGGGTCACACCCGATATACCCATCGCCATCTACTATTCGGAGAACAGGCACCAATGTGTTCCCGATGCAATTGCAGTATGTCAGTCCACCACATACTGTCTGAATGTCCGAATTTTACTCGCAATGTTTACATTTTTTACGGCCAATTTTGTTGATTTATCTCTTTTACTTGGCAAAGCTCCACATGTGAACCTTTTTGCTTTTTTGCGGTCAATTGGTTTTTATCCGCATATTTAAGCAGTGCTCCTTTTTGCATTTTCTCACCATTGATTTTTTTATATATTAATTGCATACTTTTATCTTGACGGATCTCTACATAGTTTGGCGCAACATGGTCAGATCTATGGCTCTTGCGCCACAAAACCAAACTCAAATTCAAACTCCCCTAAAAGTTTAATCAGCCCTTCTCTAAATGGTATATGAACGTCTCTATGTTGGTTAAATTCTTCTCTCGATTTATTTGTGAAAACTGAAATTTCTCAAACACAGAGAGAGAGAGGGACGAAAAACAGCTGAGTTATTTCAAGGCTAGAGGATTTCTTAAGAGCAGGCAAAACCCAAAACATTCCCATGTCGCTGAAACTTCTATTTTCAAACGTTTTGGAAGAGGATTGGAATATTTGTTTCCCATTCCAAATCTCCCGAACCAGACCAGAAATATGGCAATTTTTGAAAATAGAATGCAACTGGTTTCAATTTCAGTGGAGATTTACTTCAGTGTTCAGTGTATTTATATTGGCCATTTCTTAGTATTACGTCGTTTCCGAATTTCACTCTGAAAATTGAAATCGGCTTGAGTTAGTTTCAGTTTAGAATGTAGCAACATGAATTTTTGTGATTGCACACTTTGGGGAAGGAAATGTTTTTACATATTACATCCATCATCCTGATAATGTTTTAAAGAATAAATACAGCAGAATGCAAAATCTAGGGAGAAGCGATGTCGATAATGATTCTAATGTTGTGGATGAAGTATGCGAATGCTAAAACTCCAATGAGAGTCCGTGAATTTTCATTAACACTTGAATTATTTTAATGAATTTTGCTACACTAATATGTTTTTGTATTATGATATACTATTATAGCGTAGGATATAAATAACAAACCACTTCGTTGCAAAAGGCATTTCGACTTATTCTTAAGGGCTGTACTTAAGGAGTGATTAATTTCCTTCTCTTATCTTAGTAGCAAGTATCGCATGAATATTTTTTCCTTTCGAATTATCACACAAATGTCAAAAATACCAACTAATCATCACAAAACAATGAACCTGGAGTTAATCAACCCGTACTAAAAATACCCTTTCCATTAGCATGGAGACGAAGATTTATTTCTTATCAGCAATAACATACCGAAATGCCGATCCCGTTGCCACATCTATTTAATTTGCGGCGATCGTTTGGCCTTCATTGGACCCGACAGTCGTCTGGCTAATGAAATTCGAAAGCCTCATTCATTAAGAAAGCACTTCTGCATGTCCCCTCGGTTTCTTATTCGGGTCATTCCATACTTAGGACCCAGATGATCGTAGATTCTGATAACACCTGAAGCAGAATGAAAGAATGAGATAAAGAAATACGTTGTTATCCATTTAGGATTTAAGAAATCGATAATGGTTTTTCATAAGCTTTAAAGACGTTTGACGAATGACGTTATTATAATTAGTAGTTTTTGTTGTTTAAACGGTTCGTTACATTATTTATTTATATTGCCATATAGTTGCTATTATTTCATTATTAATTATGTGTTATTATCAATATTATTATTATTTAAAAACTAGTCCTAAAGATCGAAAACTTTTATGGCAATGCCATGGACTTTTTAAAAACTATCAGAAAGATCTTTCTCCCATTTCAGTTAGGCTTATTAAGTTTACATTTCTATTTAAAATGATCAAAGTAAGTACACTAGTTTATCAATTATTTTATTCGATACTATAATTTAAGTGACCAGATCAGTTTTTTCCTATTTGTTCATTTAATATATACTTATGACATCGAAAGTTTGTTCTTCAATGCATTCATGTGAACATTTTATGAATTGCAAACATTTAAATTTATATATTGTAATACTGTATATTATCTTTGCTATATTTTTTGGATTGAATAAAATTGTCGTCATTCGTCCTGTCCCAAATCCGGCCTTTTTTCCACTTCATTTCCACCTATACCGATTGCAAAGAATCACACAGATTTTATATAGAGGGATATAAAGTGGTGTTGCATGTATTATTTACTTATTTCAAGATTTTCAATTTATGAATATTATTCGCATGAATACTGTTTGCAAGAAACAATTTTTTTTCACACCAGGAAGAATATCACAAAATCTGTTTACAATGTGATCAATTCTTTTTCACCTGATTCATGTAATTTTTGCCGCGCCTATTTAATTTTGATAATAAAATCAACAATTCTGATAGTAAAAACTATATGCTAAATTTCATTCATTTAGCTCTTTTTTCTCGTCTATTCACGTGCATATGAATGGAAGGACGGAAAGACAAACGGATTTTGCCCAATGTTTGTTGTAATTCTAAGATTTTCGTCTAACGGGTCACGCTCGTCCTTTTGGCTCTTTAGGTATGTGAGGTATCGAGTTCGCACACAAAGACACCGACAGAATATAATTCTAAAAATGTGTTTTTCAGACTCGGGTAGTTATAAAAAAAAGATATTCATCAATATCTGGAGGTGGAGTCTTTTGACGAATACAATATTTTCTCTTTGGTATACCTCACATACAAAAAAGGTTTAAAATAAACTTTTAGGTAACGCGCATATGAAGCACCACCTATAACGAAACTAAAAAAGGAAAAAACTATTCGTGAAAAGAAATGGCTGAGTGACGAACAGATTCCTCTCACCTTCACCAAGAAGTTAAGGTGAGAGGAGTCTGTTTAACACTCAATATTCTTCATTCATTCACTAACCACTCCGAACCAGCCTGCCAAAATTGGCTTACGGCTTTACATGGCCGGAATATAACATGTCAGAGGACTTGGAAGACTCATCTGCAGTTATCAGTCCTCCACCCTCTTCCAAACCTGAAAAGGCAAACAAATACAAAAACAGGTAGCATTACTGCTTCTCTGTTTTGAACATTGTTTGCTTTTTTAAAATTATTTTGAAAACAACAAATGACCTGCGCTGTTTAGCTTTCTTAAAACTAACTTTTTTTCTTTAATGTTTTTAACATTCTTATATCGTTTTCGTCCTTGGAATTTTACTTGACCTTTGCCCACCATGTGACATTTTAGACATCTTTTACATCTAATATTTTAAAACTTGCATTTTTGATCTTTCGAAATTTATCCATCCATTTTTGGCAACACGCTTTTAAACTTTCTTATGTAAATATGAATAATTGCAAAGAGATTTTAGAATTTTATCTACCTTTTTTACTATTACACCATAAATCTTATCACCGTGATCCTATTTATCTACCATACGATTGGCGCAGTATAGCCACACATGGCTTTTGTGCCAATAAAACCCAACAACCAACCTGGGATCCCAACGTGAGCCTTTACCCAGGTGAGCCCATCCAGTCCCTCCGCCAAGCGAAACTTATTTTTAATTGAATTAACAAAATTTGATTTTGTCCCGTGGCTCTTGAGGGCATTGATGGAGGACTTACTATAGGTGCAGATATTAATTTTGGTATTATTCTCAACTGCCCAGTCAGCGGCCACTCCAAGAGTGGCCAACTCTGCCTGGAAAACAGTATTCTTTGGTTCTAGTTTATGACAAATTATCTTCTACTGAATTTCTTTGCTAAGGATGCACTCGGAGAATCCAACACCGCTAGCGATCTTGGACCCGTCCGTGTACACCTCAAAAATATTATCGTCCAGTCTCTCGGGTAGATTTAAAACCCTGACATCGAGGGGGATACATGAAAGCTACAATTAATCAATATTCTTCAGCCGCTCGAACTAGCAGCGGCCGCTGGTATGAGTAGCCACCCGCCCTACAGGCTCAGTTGAATTATCTTATATATCTAACCATTCGCCCTTGCGGTGGTCATACAGCTGCATTTCTTAGCATTTAATAACCCTCCCCAGCGGTAATGGACCTTATGCATATGACGTCACATCCTCCGACACGTGACCTGCCGGAGGCAGCCATTGGTCAGTCTTAAACAGCTGACTCAGAACTGCTTTTATTTCTGAGTCTCTTATAGGTCGATCGTTTTGTTTATTCCTCCACAGCTGTTTTTCTATACTCTCGAACCCAAACGGTGCATAAGGTCCATTCGAAGTGTTGTGATATCCGTCCTAGCGGTAATATCTGTTTTGTTCAATATATGTTCAGTCTGAGTAAAAATTTACTTTTGTAACTAACGACGACTTAAGGTATCCGACTGTGTTCGGAGACATTTTTTTGAAAAATAACTTATATATATTTTTTTTTTCAACTGCATATGTTTTAAAACTATGAAAATAATGTAAAAATATCATTTCAAAATAATATTTTTTAAAAAACTGAGAAATTTGAAGAAAAATGACTAAAATATTTGCCTTACGCTAACAGCCATAGACAAAATCATATTCTAAATATAGATAAATCCTTGTAGGGATACATTTTTATGACAGTTATCTGTGTTATGCTCTAAAATATTTCTTGTACTTCAAAATAGTTTTGAGCTATAGCTGAACATAGTTACTAAACTGGCAATTTTTCATAAAAAATGCTTTTCGTTTATATTTAAGTACTTAAAAATAATACTTGATTTTAAAATTGACCTTAGGTTTTAGAGGAAAACATCGAGCATATTACAGAAAACAATCTCAGAAAATTTCATATCAATACTTGAATAACTTTTTGAGAAATCATTGTTACGGTCGACAGATTTCCTCAAAAATATCATTTCTTAGAAAACACATATGTTGCATAAAAACAAGTTTTCGTGCAACATAAAATAATGCTTACTGTTCGGTAATAAAACAGCTGTAGCTCAATTTGTAATTCACGTAGAGTAAAAAGTGAGACAGTTTTAGAAAGCTGATTAAAGAGGCTACAAAATTAGGTCATAATTTTTTTCTGATAATTTCATCAAAAGCGGCGATTTTAAACCAGTCGGATACCTTAAGTGTCTAAAAGGAAACCCGAATGAATATACAAGACACACTATTTGACATTATAATCTCTACATTCAGGCGCAGTAATCGTTTGAACACCACCTTTGGTTAAGAAAGCGTCTGACACTGAAAGCATATAACCAGCAATTTATTGTGAGGTGTCCCAAAATGGCGTTTTGTCATTTCTTTTCTGGTATCTCGAGTCAAATAAAGCTGGCTTCTCAGGTAAGTGCAGCTTTAAATGAGGAAAGTTAATCCTGACAAAGCGCTTGTGGGCGGTCGTCTGCCAAGAAGCGGGCTTATGCCGACGCTGTCAAAAGTTATGACGGCACTCTGTCCAACCCCCGTTGTGGAAATCCTAAGCCACTCCATCTGAGTGTCCGTTATTTGTCTGCCCTAATGACCTGTTTGGCTCTTTAAAGGAAAGAGAAAATATTTAATCTGTCTAAAGCATTTCAGAGTTTTTTCTGTTTTTGTTTCGCAGATTCATGAAGGTTTGGTGATGAAAAAAATTATTTCAAGATTAGCCGCGAATTGTTTTAAAAATGGGTGAAACAATTCACATTTCGCCAGTATTGATTAGATCTAAGTTATAGACTTCGGCAAGCACTTTCAAGTTTATGTTACTTCAAAAAATTACGATGCAAGTGAAAAAATTAACTAGCATTTCTTAAATTTTTAAATTGAATGAATTGTTGCTGTTAGTACACGAGAAGTTTCGAAAATGTCAGTAACACCCGTCGGCTGTATGCGTCCGATTTTGTTTATTTATTCTTGGCTTTAAGTTTAATAAAGTTGATTCAATTTCTTCAGAAGTGACTGTTTTCTAACAAAAATCAAAAAGATGAGTTAAAATGTTTCTCCAGATAAATAGAAGTCAGTTAAAGAAATTTTCGAACAATTTTCATTATGACTCTAGAACACCATACTTGCGCAATAAAAAATAAAAATGGCCTGTTATTTATAAATGAAGACGATTTTATTTATTGGCAAGAGATGTATAAGGTATATTTTAAAACTTAAAAATGTGCCACCCGTATTAGTAAAATATTTCAATTCATTTTATAGCTCCATGCATTGCTTTGCATGTGTAATATTATTGAGATTGCAACTTTTGGTCAACTACAGAATTATTTTAAATCTTGCCTAATTCGTAGAAAAAACATCTTTGCGACCACAAAGCGTGAGATACTCAATGAAAGAAAGACTATTCGTAAGAATTTACCAGCAAATTAATTTATCTTCTGCGAGCAATAGACCTCACGTCAAAGAAGGAAAAATTAAGATCTGCTCTCCATCGCTGGATTTTCTTTCGAATGCGAATTATGTGCATAAGTGTCTGCTTTTATTAGTATCTGGAAGATTACAATTAAATGGCTGCTTTCTACAGTATCAACAAAATTACAATTAAATGACCCGCCAAATGACTCCGATCACACACTTTGACTCACGCCTGTGACTCGCACCTACTGTTTAATTAGATTGTGCTTTCTCTACTGTAGTTAAGAGATACCAGAGAAGGAGTCATCGAATTATATAGAAGGCTCGAATCTCAAGCGTGAGTCGTGGCAGCGAACGTGTTAATGAGATAAAACTCGTCATTGACTCACTAAATATTGAAAATATTAAAACGGCCTCCATTTTGAAACGTAATTAAGAGATAAAAAAAACCTTTACACAGACGTCGTTTTCAAAGACTTCAAGGAACTTTCGTGCCATACCCGAAGAAAATCCAGCCACGCGTTCGATAGTGACTGCGTATAACAGACAGATTTACAGACAAATAGACGAAATGCCGAATGGTTGAGTTAAAACTGGACCTATCTATATCAGTATTCTGCTTGATAACAGAAAATCAAGGTTGAAAACTTTACCTACTCACATTTTCAGTCCTTATGTTAGTATTAAGAGCAAATCATTTCAATAAAGCTCAATGGTGCCGGAATCGCATGTTTCTTATTTAAAGCTCAATTATAATCCCCTGGGACAATAGATAATGAATTTTACCTTCTTCGCTAACTGCCTTTGTTTACCAAAACGCATTTTATCATAAACACGAGACAAAAATCCTTCGCATAAGAAGTAGATATAACTTTCCCATTATGCAATGAATATTCCAAAACGAATACATTCCGAGGGAAAAAAATTATGACTAATTTATGGAACACTGGGTCCCTTCGTAACAATCTACAAACAAAACTGCTTTTGTTTCTCCTAGTGTTTTGTTTATATCCGTTTTCTTTTTATTGTCATTACATCATTTAGAGTTTCTATTACGGTTTTCATGAAAAGAATGAGACATTTATTTAGTAACGTAAAACAAAGATAACTCGTCATGCATAATTGTACGTTTTTCCAACCAGGTTACGGTAAAAGATGTTTCAATTTTCCCTTAATTTAATTAGGTAAATGAAGCATTGTTGGAATTTAGTGGAAGCTGCGCATAGTTTGAGGTCTATATTCCTACACGAGAATTGTAATTGGGTAAAATTAGTTTTGTTAATTTATGAAATATGTCACACTTTAGCATTAGCATTGTAACATCGGAGCAAAGCTTTAAAAATAAAAATGGTAATTCTTTTCTGTGATGATAACTTTGTTTTGAAAAATGGAAAACAAAACATTTCAAAATAAAGCACGAAATACGTCTCTTATAAACTAAATATAATCAGATTCTTAATGTGTTTTACGACTGCTACTGTATGTTTTTTTTTTCGGAAAAGAGATTTCCTCAGTCTTATTTCTAATTGAGTTCATTTGACATTTTAAAGCACATCACTAAATGATTTTCAAAAAGGTGCTTCCAGTTCTTCACAATTCACTCAAACTCTTCACAATTCATTTAATTTTAGGGCACACTTTTATTTGATTTGATTTATTTCATGTTTGTAAAAATAGAATTTGTAATCGATTTTTTACTCTCTACATAATCTGCAACACTGTTGAAGTTTTGTATACTTGTGTGTTCCAGATAATAATACACTATTTTTATTCAGAATTGAAACTAACATTTACTCGATCAATTTAAATTAAATTTTGATTCCACACAATGGTATTGAATTTAATAAAAATTTGACTGCAAATGATACGTATTCCATACTACGTATAATAATGAACTATAATTAAAAGAGAAGAAAGTAGAAAATAATTAAATTAATTTTTTACTTTGTAGCGCATTAACAAAAATCTGCTTTTAAAAAACATTTTTTATTAAATTTATAAATGAAAAATCATACAAAAAACAGAACTTTGAATCCAACTTCAACTTACATGCTTTTCCTAATAAATTATTGAGAAAAATTCTTTTATGCATTTGACGGTGGCAAAGCAATAATTTTTTTCTATTCCAAAATGTTCTCTTTGCAAACATGAAACTAGTCAAGTTAAATAATAGCGAATAAAATGGCTCTTACTTGGATGATATTATTTTCAGCACTTGACCACTTAACCGATTTGCCCGTACAATATACAAGCATCGAAAATTCATACTTTCAAACCTTTTAAACTAAAATTAAATCTATAACAAGCATTATAAATCGAAACATTATGAATATATATATATATATATATATATATACGAACATCCATACCAAGTTATGAAGATTTGAATTTCATAATCTTAGGCCAATCACCGACAACCGCTTCCTCGAGGCGTCTGTTGGTTGGCGGATTAATGAAGGTGTCTTTATGAACAGATAAATATTGGCCAATGGATTGATTTCCTGTGGAAACAAAATTAATAAAATATTATTGATTATTTTAAAGGCGTTTTTTTTTCATAAAAATACCCCTTTAACCGGTCATTTCAAAAACCGGTTATTTTGGGAGATTATAACCGCCATGTTAAACCGGAAGTGAAAAAAACTGAATAACAGAAAACCGGTTATTTTCTCGGTAACCGCCATCCCTAGATATCAATCGTTCGATGCACTCTTAGTTGATTAGGGTCGAAAACGAATTATCAAAACTGAATGTACCATCTAAAGATATCAGAACAAAAAAGATTTAAAGTTAAATGTTTACCAGTGTTTGTTCATGCATTATAACCCCCGGGGGGCTGTAATTTATAATACCAAAGCGGCGTAATGTATTTCTGTGTAATTTGCATTTTACCTGTTCTAATTAATTTCAAATAATTTAAAAATTAGTCAATAAAAAATTAATAATTAGAATTTTGACTTTATGTAGGCAAGTTTGTGATAAAGAAATTTTATTTGGGCAATTAGCAATTTTCTAATAAGAAATTTAACTTCAATTGTATGTTCTCAATCTTATTTTCTGGATTTCTTTACTCTCGCTTATGAAGATTGACGTAATTACGATTCAAATGGGAAAAAATCATGAAATGCAAGACTGAAATAAATACACATGCAGGGAACTTATTTTCGAATTTATTTGCAAGAAACATTTTATATTTTATTATTTGTAAAACTATGTTGTTGTTTTTTCCTTTATCATAAATTGTCATTTATTTAGAGCTTAAAAACAATCAACAGAAAAAATAGAATAAATTTAAAAAGAATCTGAACTAAAAAATAATGCTAGAACAACATAAAAACCAAAATTATTTTTCTTTATAAACAATAAAATTTATAGAGTGGATAAAAAATTGGAAATAATGAAGACAATGTTTAAGTAGCGCGCAATTGCAGCAGCAAAACAAAAAACAGAGAACAATGGAAATCAAGATCATACACAAGAAAGCCAAAAAAATAAAAATAATCTCAGTGCTAAACAAAAATAACCCAAAACAAACAAGGAATCCATTCTAGTCCACTTTTTCAAGGCCTAAGAACTATTTGAAATGGATTCAAAATAATAATTGGGAAATTTTTCTGTAAGAAACTAGCATTAGGCCAAACATAGCTTCTCATAGCCCGAAAATTTTTCCAAACAAACGACAATGTAAATCTGAACATCAACAAGCAAATTTTCAAACGAAAGAGAAAAACACACACACATCAAAACTCTAATATGATAGATTAAACATATTAGCCATCTGGCTATATTAAAATAGCCTTCATAAATGAAAAAACCCTACCCTATGCCCATAGTTACGATATCAGAAAAAAACCTTTATGTGATCACAAATCCACGCTAATTTTCTCCAAGAAGGAGGAGTTATTAAAGAAAATACTAGTCCCATGGTGCCATCTATATTCGAAGAAAAAAAAACAAAAGAGGCAGAAACAGGATTTTTTTAGGGAATGAAACCAATCCAGAAATATAATGAAAAAAAGCCCTTAGTTTCCTCAATGATTGTCATTAGATTGTATATTCCAAACTGCTTTCAAGGATAAGATCTTGAATGCCGTGAATATTAAACGGGAATGGTTGTCTTAGATTGTATATTCCAGACTTCTTTTTAAAATTTTAGGATCGCGAATTTTTTTTTCTAGCAACTGCAGAACGTTTAAAACAGAATTTCCAACACATCTGGGACTGCGCTTTGCAGCAGTCCTTTCTTCCTTCCAAACCGTGTGAATGATTAATAACGCGCATTGTGCTGCGCATGCGCAGCAGAAGGAAATCGCAACTGAGGATATTTGTGGCCCGTCAAAAAGTTTTTTCCTCCATCTACGAATCGAAACAAGGCGTGCTTTTTACCGAGGCTTTTCTCCTGAAGATTCAAAGTGCTGGAAGGCAAATTGTGTTAGACAGATTAAAATATTTTTCGCAAAATTAAACAAATTAGTGACTACATTTATACACTG
Source organism: Araneus ventricosus (assembly GCA_013235015.1). Classification (NCBI taxonomy): domain Eukaryota; kingdom Metazoa; phylum Arthropoda; class Arachnida; order Araneae; family Araneidae; genus Araneus; species Araneus ventricosus. The sequence goes on from BGPR01006869.1 coordinate 50,414, forward strand.
AAAAAATCTGGTGTGCTGCAGTTACAATGTGCCGTTACAAAAGTCAACCCTGGTGGCTAAGAACTGATATGTTCTGCTGATTATTTCTATGGTAATGGAAATTATTTTTATAAGAAATTGTGATAGTAAAGCACCCACAGACTACAGATTGTATGCCATGATTAAAATTGTTAAAAATGTTAAAAAAATAATTGAAGCCTAGGTTATCACAATAAGAAAGTGTGATAGCACATGCTTTTTGTTTTTAACAATGAATATATTTTCAACTGACTCTCTTATGCATAATTTGATATTCATGGTTTCCTTAACAAAGTAATTTTAAACAGCAAATTGCGATAGACATTATCCCGCTTTCTTTTCGTTGTCTTGCACTTGTTCTTTTCCTTGTCTATATTAAAGTCCCTAATGGAGTCAAGCAACTGTTCGTGTCATGTAACATCTAATTAAACGTTATCGGCGTGAACTTTAATTTAACGAATTTGATTTCAATATCAAAATAGCGCAGCACACCTTACGTCCAGCAGCACATTAATTGGCTTAAAACATGCTGATGAAATGAATTAAAACACAGCAACCATAATCGTTCTGCTTAGTGGATTCTTGCGTTATATACTTAATGTCTTGAGGACTTTCTTTACAGATTTTAAATAAAAACTAGCTGTATGGCCCGGCGTTGCACGGGCGAAATCGAATAATAGCTGAGGTCACGTGATACATGCCTAATGTGTGTTATAAAATTGTTGAAGTGTGTTGTATTAGTGTTTTTACCTCCTGCTTCAGCTGGGTGTAGATGAGAGGTCCTGTGATAAATTTGCCATGAATTCTGAAGCAATACGCTCCTCTCCCTGTAGACGGTACAATTTGTGCACCCATTGAAGCACTGGTACGACCTTATGTTATTTTTGAAATGCACTGATAATTCATCGGAGCCTTCCATCAATACTTTCATTTCCACTGGATAAACTGAATCCTGCTCAATTATATTTCCATTATGACAACAATGAGTGTAAATTTCTCTGGTATTCTTTTCATCCCGGAAATACAACCCTCCGCATTTCAGACAGAGATTGTCCATTTCTCCACAGTTGTGTTCTTCAACAATAGGGTAAAGAACAGTTCTAGCTGCATAAAAAGTTCGTATCTGATGGTGATTTTGTCCTTCAATAACATTTAGACGGCGTTCTCTTGCATGTTGTAGCATGGCTGACAATCGGCTATTTCTTTGCTCGTCTGTTTCTTCGGCTCTTCTCTCCTGGCCACGTTGTGCCATGTCTGACAATCGGCTATTTCTTTGTTCTTCTGTTTCTTCCGCTCTTCTGTCCTAGCCACGTTGTGCCATAGTTGACAATCGGCGGCTTCTTTCTTCTTCAGTTTCAACAACTCTCCTTTCACGTTTTCTAATTGCCTCCCGTCTACTGGCAGCATCCCTTGTAATTCCTCTTTTTCTTTTAGGCATCGGAAAAAGCGAGAATTGAACAAAACAAAAATAGTAACTTCCAAATATCAGCTTAAAATAAAAGCTTCCACAAATATTTAAACTTGATCAAATCAATGAATAATGATTAAAATCACTAACATAACTAATCTATATCTTTCGGCTCATAACTTTACAGGAACAAAACACCACTTTTAATTTCGTTAAAATAATTTTGTTGGACGTTATATCACGGGATAAAAAAAGAATTTATACACTTTCAACAATACATTTTTTTTTATTTCTGTCAGCGTCACTTTTTTATTGTTGTTGTAACAATGTTCTTTAAAGTAAGTGACTTCAACAATAAAATAAATTTTGAATTGCTCTGTAACAATGATAAGTATTGTTATAAAGTATCCGAAACAATGAAAAGTATTGTTGTAAATTAGTTTTTAATTAATATCTTTTTCACTAATTAAATTTTCGATATTTAAATGGCCGAAATGGATTCCTTGAATTATTCCCCATCTTTTGGTACTTTCCGCGCGCTTCTGCGTTCGTCGGTTCGTGAGAAGATAGAAGGACATACATACATACATACGTTTGTTTACCTTTGAATAAAAAAAAAGAAAGAAAAATCCAATGCGATATTATCTTAGCTTTCAACAATGGAAAAGAAACACGCAATTACATAATAATTTAAACAATAAAAACGGTTTGAATTTCATTGTAACAATGAAAAGTATTGTTGTAAATTATGTTAAAAAATATTTTTCAATTTATTAAAATTAGAGAAAAGAATCGTAAGATTACTTAATTGATATCACTAAAAAGATATTTTTTTTAATTTTTAGATAACGTAAAAAAAAATTTTGCGCTGAAATATGTTCGAAAGTTATTAAGGAGAAACTCCAAAATTTAACTTAATTTTTAATTAATTAGAATTCTAATAAAAATTTCAAAAAGCGGCTCCGAGGTGCATATCTCCATCCTCCAAGGTATGATTGTGCCGAATTCCGTAGCTCTAGGTCTAGCGGTCTGTCCTGTAGAGCGCCAACACACAGACATAAACAAATTCTCCTTTATTATTAGTAGTGATATAAAAAGTACAAAATTATTTCCTACTAGCCGCATTCGGCGACCAGCTTTTTCGCCGGGAATATGATTTCAATCAAATCTTGCATCATTTTATATTCACGGTTCCCTTAACAACGTAAGCAGATCGTAGTAGATATTTAACCCATGTTTTTTCAGTGGCCTTGCACCTGTTCTTTTCATTGTCTACATAAATGTCCCTAAAGGAGTCAAATAACTGGCCATGTAACATCTAAATGCAAGTTGTCAGCGCCATCTTCACTTTCCTATTCCTCTTCCAAAATATGCATTCCATTTCAACATTAAAATGGTGCAGCAAATTGTATGGCCAGCCGCATGTTTGCTGAATTAAAACTTGCTGAAAAAATAATAAAATAATAGCAATAAAAGCAAAGCCTGGCAACCATATATTTTCTGCTCTTTAGTCTTTAATTCATAATTCATCATTTAGCTTACTGGATGTATATCTTCATACACCTAAAATCTCAGAGAACTTGGTTTACAGATTCTACAAAAAATAATTGATGAAATAAAATATGAAAGGAAAATGTATTAGGATATTACCTTAGCTTTCAACGATGAAAGAGAAACACGCAATTAAATATTTATTTAAACAATGCAAACGGTTTGAAATGCGTTGCAACAATGAAAAGCATTGTTGTAAATTATGCCAAAAAATATTTTTAGAAGATTATTAAAATTAGAGAAAAAACTGTACGGCAACTTAATTGATATCATTGAAAAGGTAATTTTTTGCACTTTCAGATGGCTTAAAAATGAGTTTTGTGCTGTAATATTTTCGGAAGTTATTAAGGAAAAACGCCAAAATTTCGCTTGATTTGTAATTAATTAGAATTATAATTAAAATTTCGGAAAAACGGTTCCGAAGTGCACATCTACAGCATCCAAAGTATATCTGTGCCAAATTTGGTAGCTCTATGTTCTACGGTCTGTTCTGTACACCGCCAACAGACACAGACAAACTTTCTCTTTTGTTATTAGTAGAGATTTGCAGAACTATTTACGTGCGCGTTTTTCTTCTAAATAAAATGTTTTCAAAAAAGCAGAACTACCATTTATGATTGATGACATTCTGTATAGATTTAATAAAATAAGTCTTCTCAAACAGTGCACTTTCTTCTCAAACAGCGCACTTTCATTAGTCAAATTCTTCTCAAACAGCGCACTTTCAGTAAATTCTTATAGCGCACTATAATTAAATTCTTCATTAATTAAATTCTTCTCAAAGAGCGCACTTTCATTAGCCTACTAAAAATTTATTTTTTTTTTATTTTAATATATTTTCTGCTCTTTAGTCTTTAATCCACTATTCATTATTATAAACAGAAAATAAATATATCTTTTTTTCTAAAATTCACTACCCGGTGATGAGGTGATGAAAATTTAATTAAATTAACCAATAACTGATAATTCTGAAATTCATACAATCAAAAGTATATTAAAATAGTGTATTCTCATCGAGAACACACAGGCGTACAAAATTTGAAAACTATCGAACAACAGGAAATGAACGATTAAAAAATTCCACTTTTACAAACATGAAACAAGATAAGTTAAATAAAACTGTTTAAAAATTTAAAAATACATACAAAAATGGTAATATAACATATAGAAACTATAATATCATGGCATCCATGACTGAAAACAATGAAACTTGAAACAAAACAGTTTCCATCACAAAAGATCATGACAAATATTACTTTCCTAAAAGAATGTCAGGATAATCCGTTTTTCTCATTTGATGTTGGCAACACACTGTTCACGATCTTATCACTTTGTGTCTTACTACTGTCATATAAACTGGGATCTAACTTTGCGAAAACACGTCTTTCTTTAATACTTCTATTTTAGGTTCTTCTCTTATGAAAAGGATACAGAACAAAAGTTTTGACCTGTCACTGGAGTTCTCTTTATAAGAAATATCAGTCACTTTTAACCTATAACCAGACAATAAAATCTACTTTCAAAGGACAGATATCTAAACTTGGTAGTTGACGTTATAGTTAACTTCATTTTTTCACATGTCATACGAATGTGTCAATTGGTTAAAATCTTTATAAAATAGTCGCCAGAGAAGTTTCACACATTTTTAATAATTTGATTTCCTTCTTAAATCAAAGGTATTAGCGTAATAAAAGTATAAATAATTTCTAAAACATTTATTCGAGGAACTTTGGCTCATATTTTGCTGCAGTTAATTCATTTGTATTATGTACTACTTTAGAAACGAAAATAATTCGTGGCTTTATTTCTTTAATTTTAATATCAAAATTTTAAAAATCAGACTTTTATTATACATTCGAAAACACAATAATAAATTATCGTTGGTAGCACAAATATTAATCGATTCTGAAAGCATGGTTGAGCTTCAATTCTCAAAATACAGTATACTCTCCATTATCCGTGCGCGGATTATCCGGTTTGCGGATTATCCGGGCTCATTCCGAACTCACAAAAAAATTTAAAGAGAAACATTTTCACGCTAGTGAAACTAGTGAGCCGTGACGGCAGAGACTAAAGAATATATATTTTTTCTTCCTCCACGTGCAATCTCTACCGGCTCAACCCCTAATTTTCCGAGAAATGAATCATCCACTTCCTGCTAGCTCATTCTCGTACGAACACGCTTCTTCCTGACACGTCATTCTTTAACTTCTTCGTTTTCTCTCACTTTCGCACGTGTTCCTTTAATTTTTGTGTTTTGCTTATCGTCAGTTAGTAGCATGAAATTTTTTACTAGTAAATATGAGTGGCGTGAAACGAAAACGAAACGTTTTAAATGTTAAACAAAAATTAGAAATCCTTCAAAAACTTGATAATGGAGAATCAGCTCGTACTGATGCAGAAGATATACTAAATGAGGGAAATACAGTTTCTCATTCTGCTGCTCTACAATCTGTGAAACTTTGTTAGATCATATGGGGCAAAGAGGATTTGATTACGGTGACATTACTACGGTTCGTAAAATATGTGTCGATATACGACAAGAGATGAACAAACAGCAGAAGCAAAGACGCATTACCGATTTTTTAAGCAGTAAATGTTAAAAGGAAAATTCCTAATTTGATGTTATACAGCATGCAAATATAAGTAATTTTTATATTTTTGTACTGATATTGATTTTTTCTTTAATAAAAAGGATTTTCGGATTATCCGTGTTTTTCTATTGTCCGTGCGATTCGTCCCGGTGAGTAACCCGGGTAATCGGGAGTGCACTGTAATCGGATTCAGAAAAGTACATTATTTGCAAAAATACACTGATTGAATCATTAACAAAGCAGCTGAGTAACAATGATAAACATTTAAAGTCTGCGCAAGTTTTTCAAGCTACAGTGGAACCTCGTTTAACGAGCATAATTCGTCCCAGGATCTTACTCCTAAGCGAAACACTCGCTAAGCGGCACCATTTTTCCCATATAAATCAATGCAAAATACAATAATGCGTTCCATGCCGAAAACAATACTCAACTAATTTTATTTATAACTCTTATTCAAAGAAAATTATATGTAACATTGTTAAGGAGCGTGAATCATCCTCATCTTTTCTTCTATCGGCGATATGAACCGAACGGAAATGCGGAATAGATTTGCAGAGAAAAAATCGAACTAATTAGTTAATTATTTATTATACATGTTACCGGCAATGTGTGAAATGCCGGCATTCTATAGAATACCTAGGCATCCTCTAGAATGCCGGGCGTTTTTAGGCAAAGTATGAAATATGAGATTTATTATACACTTTTCCTAGGCATTCTATAGAATGACAAATGCTATTTAGGCAAAGTATAAAAAAAGTTCATAATAAGGCTGTTATTTAAAAGTCGTGCATTCCTCAAAAATGCAAATGTTATTTAGAAAAAATAATAAAAGAGTACCATTAAAAAATCTTTTATTCAAAATTCGTAAAGGAAAATGAAAGTTTTCATATCAAAGTCTATGCCTTTCTTATTAAAGAAAACAAAATAAATTGTGAATCTCCTTATTACACCAAGGAAGCAAACAATTTAATTTTGAATTGCACTTAACTTTATTTCTTATATAATTAAATCGGCGATTTATTTCATACTCTGCCGGTTTGTCATTTGGCATTCTATAGAATGTGGTATCCTAGGAAATGTGTGAAATATAAATCGTTTCATACATTGCCGGCTAGTTTTAGGCATTATATGCAATGCCTAGGCATTCTATAGAATGCCGGATTTCAAACTTTGCCGGTAACATACATACCAAATTCTTTATTACTAGAAAGCTGTCTGACAAAAACGTTTTTTTCTGAAAGAAAGAAAGAAAGCTGTATAGTTCTAGTTTTTGCCGACGCTTCAAAATTTGTCGAAAATGCGACTCAGCGTTATCATTAAATAAATTCGTAGCGCATATCCACTGCCTTATTAGGGTGATACTTCTCAATGAACGGATGCAACAGATTCCCATGCTTTCAGCATTTCTCTTATCGCGCCAGAAGATTGTTGCTTTGCTGTTACCTCCCCTTCCTCTGACAAACTCTCTTCCGCAACTTCTTGCTGTGAAACTCAACGCAACTCAATCATTCAGATAGCTGCGCATGCGGGGAAAAGGGAGACCCTCTCCACTACGTAACTTCTTGTCACATGACGTTATCTTATCATTTTACAAAACCAATTGCAGAAAATACTCAACTTTGGTGGAAAAGCTTACTTTCAAATAAACTATCAAGAATAAAAATAGCTAAGCTCGTATCTTTCCTCACTGAAAATGAGAACCTCATAAAACAGCCACCTGACGCAACCAGTTCATCCGACTCCCACCCAGATTTCTCTCCTTCACCAAGGCCTCAGACTAATGGACTCCGACCCTCTAGAGGTTCAATTCCTAGGGCCCTAATCAGTCCTCCCACAAGTATATAGATGCAGCGAACTTCAGGGACATGTCTTAAGATTGTTTTTGCCTTGCAAGTCTTTCTTTTCATATGTAAACACACATTTTTCATCGTTTTCATAATTTTCACATGCTTTTCGTCGATGTTAAAACTCTGTATGTAACCCCTATTTTTTCCTTTTTTTTGTTCAAAGTTTCTACGCTCACTCATCCAAACCGCAAACCGGAGATTTTTATCTCTGTAGTCAGGGGTGCGTCGAAGTATAAAGTAAAGTAAGCTCTTCGGTGGTCAGCTCTTGACTTTGGTCTTCCTAAAGATCATCGATATCATTCGTATCCACCTCTAGCTCCATGCTCTTGACCAAAGACACAATCTCGTTGACTAGAGGCTCCACAGAGTAATGTCTGGGACTTCTCAAAGTCACATTCGACAACGCTCTTCTGCCAACGCGTCTGCCAAGCAGAAGCGATAGTTCCCTTGATGATCCCTTCCCACATATTTTTGATGATCTTGAAGCAGACAACGATGAGGAAATGTTTCCGAAACTCTCTTAAAGTAAGACTGATCCCTTCATGATCTCATGGTGGCTCATTAATTGCTTCAATGATATGTCTGAACACAAATTTGGAAAAATGTGTGATCACAAGCGACTAAGCGATGGTACCTCACCCACGGCAGCCAGCCTACCCGTAAGGGTGTAAGACCTAACTAGGACTGCCGGGGAAAGAGAGCCAGCCACAGCACTCGAAGAGACAACAGGGCCCACCCCCCGAAACTGCATTTATTAAATCACTCAAAAATGGTACAAAGATCACCAGAAGAGGCGATAATTATAGATTATAACATAATCAACAAATATCAGCATAAAGAAAGAAAATACATTATTACATATACTCCGCCCTCCTGGGACAAGAGCAAGAAAATGCAAAACAATTTTATAACACCCGAACAGAACAACAACACCAACTATAAGGAACACAAACACAAAACAGAACATATATACACCACCCCGTGGGTAAGGGGCAAAGATACGAAGATCTTAAAAGTCCCATAGAGGCGACAAGGCATAAACGCCTTGCACTGACATCATTCAATAATTCACCATAAAATCACAAATAGAAGCAACTTAGAGAAAAACAGAGGCCGCAAAACAATAATATAAAAAATACTCAATTCAATAATATTAAAAACAAACCCACGTAACACATATAACATGAAATAAAAACAAATACAGATTATCAAATTACAAACAAACGAAAATTCATGACGACAGAAATAGCTTTAAATCAATGCATTAATCAAAAAAGTTAGAGATAAGATGCAGTATGATTCAAGTTTTTTTAACAACACCATCAAGGTCCAGGCCACAAAAGAACTGGAGAACAGCATCCAGAATTCAAAAGATTCAAATTAACAATCAGAAAACAATATAGCAAAACAATCAATCAGTATATGCAAAAAAAATACCCCGCTATTGCCAAGCAACGGCAAGGTACAAATAAGAATAACTTCAACAATATTCCAGCGATTTTAACAACACCAAGTCAAACGCAAATATCCCAGGCCCGATAGGTCATAATGGGGCCAAAATCACAATAAGGCACCATGGACAAATGCTTAACCCAAAAATAAAGTCAAAAGTTCCAAAAATAGTCCCCCTCAGGGGCACATCTTCTTTAGGTGTGACGGGCTTCACGACCCCGAGATACCCTAGTGTCTGATCTCCTTTCAAGTTTTTGCCTTCCTTTTTGAGTTTCTGCTTTATTCTTCCTTCCCTCGAGGGTAGGCGAGGGAGCTCTCCATGAGAAGCTGTTGCCGCTCTGTTTGCTTCCTACTTCTCATGGACAGCAAATTACCCCCACGTGTTGGCCGTGCGTGGCATCCCTTTGGACGGGTGGTGCACTGTTGGTCCCCGGTGTATCAGTTCGGCTGGTATCCTAACAGTCTGGTTAGTCTGCTAGGGATCAAGCGAAAGGGTCATTCTCTGGGGCTTGGCGATAAGGGTGGTCAACGTTCCTGGAGGTGACTCGGAGCGTATAGGTTCCGATTAGCGCCAAGGTAAGTGCTGAGGCTGGGAAAGTCCAGAGCCGGTTACTGCCTTCCCTTGTTGGGCTCGGTGGTGGGCGGCGCCGTCGGGGCCTGAACATTCAATGCATCTTGTATGGGCAAGAAAAAAATTTCCTTTCAGTGGGCAGCATATTGATCATATTAAACCAGTTGATAAACCTTTTGATACCTTCTTCATTATAAAACGAACTACGACATCGAATGAGTCTTTTCATACAGTTTCACCATTTCTTGTCGAAAGAGCAGTAACTGCACATCTTGGCATCACAAAATCTACAAGAAAACTTCGTTCTGGAGACTTGCTTATAGAGGTCGCAACTCGTAAGCAAGCCGAGCAAATTATTAAACTAAATCTCTAGACAACATCTCTGTAGCTGTTAGTGCACATGCAACTCTCAACTCCTCGAAGGGTGTTGTATCGTGTGGAGAACTGTTGAATGTTCCGATAGAGGAAATTCTTAAGGGATTTCAACCACAAGGAGTTACCCAGGTGCAGCGTATCAAAATCAGGAAGAATGGACAACCTATAGACACGAAACATCTAATTCTTACTTTTCACTCCCCAAGAATACCAGAGTCTGTTAGAGCCGGGTACATAAAGTTGAAAGTTATGCCTTATATTCCTAACCCCCTGCGATGCTTTACATGTCAGCGTTTTGGCCATTCAAAAGCTTCCTGCCGCGGGACTCTAACTTGCGCCCGTTGTGCGGAAGCAGGTCACGACAGCTCAAATTGTGCAGAATCGGAAAAATGTGTAAATTGCAAGGGTTCTCACACTTCCTTCTCCCGCTTATGTTCTGCGTGGAAATTTGAAAAGGAAGTAATTGCTGAAAAAGTGAAAAAAGGTATCTCGTTTCTCGAAGCCCGACGACTTGTTAAGTCTCGTACACCAGCTTCTGGAACCAGCTATGCTAGTGCAGTGAGGCAAAAACCTGAGACTACAAGCCCTCGAATCCTCCCTACAATCTTACCTTCTGTTCCCTTTAAAGCATCCTATACACCTTCTGAAATCTGTCCCAGATCTATTGACCTGTTTTAAAACTCTCTTCACCTGATACTCATAATGAAACAGTTTCATTTCAATCCAAAGTTCCAGAACGTTGCAAAGATCCACCCGACTTCTCTGATTTCAAAGCTGTCACCTATAAGAAAAAATTCAAAAAAGATTATCAGATTAATAAAGATAACATAACTACTGACCAAGTATCTCAAAATTACAAACCCCCACAACTTTCAGAGAAAGAACCTAGTGCAGCTTCCAATTCTGTCACCAAACAAAATAATATCACAGTTATTAACAGTGGTACTAAATCCACTCGTGTTTGTTCTGTCGGCCTTGTGCCAGAATCTATGGCTGCTTTCCCTCCAGAGAAAACAAAACTTTTGCAATCTCTAGAATCGGATGTTGATGCCGAGATGAGCTCTTCTAGCGCATCAGAAGGCGACACACTGGAATATGATATGTCTGAGGACCTTGAGGACACACCTCAAAACGTTTGTCCTACAACTCTGCCTCCACCTTCTACTGCACGGAAGCGGTAGTTTTTAATTTTTACCTCTTTCCCAACGTTTTTCAAAGTTTCCTCCTTTCTGCTTTTATAAAGCAATTTCATTTTTTTAACTGTAAAAGTTGCTTTGATTTCTTAACTTTTTACTCGGCTTGACGTCTTTTATCTTGTCTACCAATTTTACCTTAGATTTCAATTTTACGCTGCTTACTTTCAATTATTTTACATCGTGAAGAAGATATATATTTTTAGTACTTTTAGCCCTTTTTTATGACACCGTGTTCCTGTTTATCTATCATATGTTTGGCGCAGTTTAGCCAAAAATGACTCTTGCGCCATTAAACCCCAAACAACCAACCAACCAACCATCCAAAAGTAGTCAGGTCCTGTGAAAGGAACACAATAAGTCCAGAAAGGAGCGGACACACAAGTGTTAAAAATAACCCAAAAACCAAGATAAAAATTCCCTCAAAATAAAAAGTTTAACTGAGGCACTATTAAGGTCCAAGTTCCAAAAGGACTGCAAAACAGCATCCCAAACACAGGAAATTCAAGTAAGCAATCAGATAACAATATAACAAAACAATCAATCAGTTAATGCAAAAACGCATCTCACCGTTGCCAAGCAACGGCAAGATACGAATAAAAACAGCTACAACAGAATATTAGTGTTTTAACAACACCGGATTAAACATAGATATCTCAGGCCTGGAAGGCCACAGGTGGACCAAAATCACATTAAGGCTCCAGGGGAACAGGCTCAACCCAAAACTTAAGACAAAAGTCCCAAAAATAGTCAGGTCTTGCAAAGGGAGCACAAAAGATCCAGATAGGAGCGGACACACAGGCGTAGAAAATAGCATCCAAGACATAAAAGTTGTAAATACAATATGCAGTTACAGAAAAAATAAATAATTATAACTAACCTGAATATAATAAGCAGTAATATAAACAACTATAACAGAAAAAAACATGGACAAAAATATATTGTATAATAAATAACAGTAGCAGAAGAAAACGGCTGCATAAAAATTGAAAAATACAATCATTATAAACATTTTAAAATAACACGTGCCGATTATAAAAAATGAACCAACAACAATAAACAGTACATTCCAGAAACAAAAATAGAAGTCAACCAGAGGTAAACCAAAAAGAAGCAGTCTGCAAGAGATTTAATGTCGTCACAAATCCTCCTAGAAATGGAACAAATACGTTCCATCCGAAACAACGAAGCTCTATTATTTAAAATATTTTTAAACCAGGCGGGTTTATTTAAAACGGTAGGGCGAGTAAAGTGAAAATCAATAGTGTGAGGGCAATCGAAAGCGAAGTGGTCGGCGTCCCCCAGACCACCGCAGATACAATTCGTATTATTAAAAATTTTGAACCTAAAAAAAGCAGGAAAAGGACCATGCCCTGAAATAAAAAATAATAAAAATCGGTTATGGGTCAGAAGAGTCAAATCCACAAAAGGGACAAACTCTCTGACCCTAACACCATTTTTAGATTCCCCCCAATGTAGCTGCCAATTATCAAAAATATAAGAATTAATAAACATATAGAGGGACGAGACTCAAGTTTGTGTGTAGTGCTGCTGAAGAATCCATTCAATTTCAGGAACCATTTTTTTATTAGGCTACGTTCCACAGCACAGAACATTAAAGTTACAAGACACAAGACAAGACAGAGAACTACATCACGAGACAAGCACACAGACTAGAATGACAGAGAGGCATCATGGGAAAAAGATGGCTCCAGTAGCGCCACCTACCTTAGAAAGGAGAAGGCAGTTGATTGTAGCCGCTGCAAACTTTTTTAAATAGGAGTAAGGAGCCGGAAGAGACAATAAAACTCCATCAATAGTAGCTTCTTTGGCCAATTGGTCGGCCAGTTCGTTATCTGGGACAAACCGACCGAACCAATAGCCCTAAACATATTGTTTTTAATTATATTAATATAGTTAGACTTTGATTTAGACTTCTTTTAATACCTCAATAGAAGAAAAACTATCTGTAAAAATATTGACTTTATAACTATTTTCCAGAGCCCAGCTGGCAGCGAAATTAATTGCCGCAAGCTCAGCCTGGAAAACGGAATTATAACTATTCAATTTAAATTTAAAGGAATTAATTAGAGAATTATTTTTAAAAATACATACCGACGCCCCAACATTGCCATCAATGCCGGAGCCGTCGGTATAAACATTAAAATCAGCATCTGAAATAATATCTGGAAATTCAATTATTCTAAATTTCAAATCCAAATTATCAGCATTTATAAAATCAAAATCACCACTTCTAGCATTCCATATTTTAAACTTAATAAAGAAACCATTGGCAACGACATGGAGGGGAGGTAAACCTAAAAATACATTTAATGCATCAGTAGGGCATGTTCGAAAAGATTTTGAAATTTTTATTAAGACAACACGTTGAATAGAATGTAAAATATTAATTTGTTTTTCAGTAAAATAACCACCCCAGACAGCAGCTCCATACAAAACAGACGGTTGAATGACAGATAAATACCAGTGTTTCAAAAGTGGAACACTGGTACCCCAATTTGGGCCTGAATCAGAACTAAAATTTTTAATTAAATCTTGAATTTTAGAACTCAAAATTAAACGATGATCAGTCCAGCTTAATAAATTATCAATGATAATACCAAGATATTTCAAAGAGACTACCGTCCGGATGGTCCTTCCACCAATTTTAAAAATGGGTGGACGTTTTAAAATTGCCAGCCCTCGCTTTTGTCTATTTTTATCCTGACCGCCTCTGAAAACAACCGCAAGAGTTTTCTCAGAGGCGATCTGAAGGTTAAGGCCAAGTAAAAAATCTTGAATTAAATTGAGAAAAGACGAAACATAATCTTCAAGATTTTTGCGAGAGCTAGCAAAAACAACTAAAGCTAAATCATCCGCGTAGGCCTGGAGGAACAATTGGTCACTATTTAAAAGTAAAACATCATTGAAATAAAAATTCCAGATGTGGGGTGCCAGGACTGAACCTTGACTAAGCGATGGTAATGGAACGAGTGCTAAACACGGACTGATGTAGCAGGCGCACAGTCCGGGACTTTCCTTCTCGTCACTCGTTATGCGAGACGTCGCTCGTTAAGCGCGGCATTTTTTTACAATTTATTTTTCTTGTAATACAATGACTCGTCATGAGAGGTGCTCGTTAGGAGAGGTTCCGCTGTATTCCTTTATTTAAAAAAGTCTTCTTTTAAAAGTTTTGACAATGTGATATTTATTTCAATGTTTAGTTCATTTTCTTCCTTCACTGTGAAGATTTCGTTCAAATCAACGCATTTATGTCAACCATTTTAAAGAACTCCACGTAGGCGGTTAATAGGGGGAGAAAACACCCTAACATTTATATGCTATGAAAAACACCTACTATCTTTTCACAGCTTTGGTGTAAAGTGAAATTCCTGACCAAAAAACGTAACTGATAAATAATAATCTTTCCAGCAGAGGAAAATCGCTCGGTTAAATATTTGATGAAACAATCATATAGGTTTGATTTTTATTTGAAGAATCGAAAATTCTGTTGCAAGTCGCTTGTAAAATTATTTTTTTCTAAATTCGTTAAAATTAGAGAGAAAAAATTACAATTACTACAACTAAATTTACTACATTGAGAAAACAATGCGCTGCAATTTAAGATGGTGTAAAAATTTTCTTTTAATAATTTTCAGAAGTATTACAAAAATTGCCAAACTTTCACTTAATTATTTATTAATAAAAATTTCTAATTTGGTAACTCTAGGTCAAACAGACTTTCCTGTAGATCGCAACAGACACACACACATTCGCTTTCATTATTAGCTAATATTATTTTACAATTACAGTTAACCATTTTTTCATCCAATTGTATTATTTTTTTCTCTAGGACATATAAAGCAAAGAATGAAATATCAGAAACGCTTGAAAAGTTGCGTGAATAAAAAAAAAAAAAACGTATTTGATGACTATAGAAGGATTGTACTCTGGTTTAGTGAAAACTGGAATTCATATAAGAAACTAAGCGCATATGAATTAGATAGAATGTAAAGAATAAAAATGTACGAGTTGCGAAAAAATATAAGACGTCAATTCTAGAAATTCTGTCTCATGACCCTTTTTAATATCGATGCCAAATAATGTAGTAAAAAATACAAAAACATTTGCAATGGCAAAATGTATATATGCAAATTTTAAAAATTTAATTTTAATTTTGCCTGTTGCAAACTAAAGAAAATAAAGTATCTAAAATAAATTCTTCAAATGTTTTAATGTATACATGTATGTATTTTTCGGCATTGAAATCGTTCTTTTTGCTTCACTTTTTCCGTAGCGTTTATTAACCATTTAATCAGTTAATAAAACGTAATTTGTTTTTAAAAAGTACAAACTGAAACGAATAATGAATGCTGGCTTTTAGTTCTGAAATGCTTCATTTCGTTTCTAATGTAACGAAATGGTAATTTTAGCTTAGAAAAGAACCCAAAAATAACATCTTACTAGCCAAAATATGAAATAAATATTTTAAATTTTAAGCATCAAAACAAAATCTGAAACATCGACGATTTCATATTAATCCCTTTGAGTATAATACAAATAAATATCTACATTGAGACATTATATTAGTGAATTATAGAATTCTTTTACAATTTTTGTCACAAAATAAATCGATAACAAGAATTCTATTGTACACGAAACAACTGAAAAAGGACCGCTATTATAGGAAGTAAAAATTTTCATTTTATGCCAGTTTCAACTCCAATTTTTCAGTTCAGTAATATAATGTTCATAAAAAGACAAACTACGCTTTCAAAAAGCGTAGTCAACACGTTGTTTACTGTAGAATACTATTTTCTTCCCATGTATCAGAATAAAGCTCTTCGTTTGCAGACGACCACTACGGTGGCTGATATCGTCTGCAAACCTATGAAACATTCCATTCTATTCCCAAAACAAATTACTTTTTGCACGACATTTATTACCACAGGATGCCGTTTGAAATATTTTTTTGTTATAATACTCAAGACTGTTTTCAATTGAAATCCAGTGTAACTAGGAAGTATATGGTAAGAGTAATATATTTTGGAACTTCGAACTATCATAGAATCCTTCTACCTGCAGGGATAGCAAGATTTTTTTTAAAAATGAATAAACAAATTATTAATATTTTTGCCGAAACGCCTCTGGTGAGTCTAATAAGTTGCTTACAACTTCGTTAAGCTGATTTTTAAAAATGGAAAGATGGATTTGATTTTTTTTTGCAAAAGTAGATGCATGAACACGTTACAAATGTATCCATCCATTCGGTATTAGCAAGAAAACAAATCGAACGTAAAGAAATACAGTCACAGGATTTCAACTAACAGAACTAAGTTGAAACAGCTCGCTAGAGCCAAATTTTTTGTCGATTGCCTTTTGACACTGTTACATCTAGTTGGGGAAAAACGTATTATCTAGTAATGTCTTAAAAAGAATCATAATGAAGTTCATAAACGTCACTATTATTCAATATAACAATTCGATAAGAGACCTGGTTACTGACTAGTGATTAATCTGTAACCAGGTTTACGTAACAGGTATAGACACACAAAATGAACAGCATTACAGTCAATTTGACAAGTACCACCTTGATGAATCTTATATTTTTTGACAAACGATAATATTTAAGCGGTGGAAATGAAAACATCTTTAACTGTAATTTTCGTGTGGATTCTTTTCTTATTGAACTGATGAGTTACAGACCCTTCTGTAAGCTATGCCAGCTCAAATTCATTTATCGATGGAAAAAAATAACAATTTTCAACACCGTTCTCTGTGACGTCAGCATTACCTGTTAACACACGTAATTAGTGTTCTACGGAAGCAGGGAAAATAATTGATTGATTAAACGCAGTCCAACTAAAGCAAACTAAAACACTGAAAACAGAAAGAAAATAGTAAACATAAACTCATGTCTATTAAATTCTATAATGATGTATATTATTTACTGGTGTAATTATTAGTTGAAATACAGCTTCATTCAGATAACGAATATTTCTTCTTAATCAAGTCGATGAAAGGTGCAAATCTGAAATTCTTTTGAAGAACGAATTTTTTAAATAATAATTAAATAAATCACACTAATCCCTTCCCAAACTCGGCAATTCGTTTACCTTTCATTTATCATCGAAACTTCCCAAAACTTTGAATTGCATTTCGAATCTTTAGATTTATCAATTTTTTTCTCTAATTCGAAATAAGAACATCTTCGAGATGCGAACTCAACTTCTTCTTTTATCTAATTAGTATTGAAATGTGAAGGAAATGCAATTAAGTCGAGAGTTCTCTTTTTTGACAGCTACATTTGCAAACTTTCATGTTTTAATGACAGCGAGGAGTGGAACTCTCGCTGCGACAGTTCAGCAGGTAAGGAAAAACGCGAAGAAAATTATCTCTCCGATGAACAAGACTTTAATAGATCTGTTATTCATTCATTTAAATCTGGAGCGATAAATGTGCGTTTCTGTCTAATGAAGTACATTTTTCTGTGGCGTCATTTAAAGTTATTAATGCCTCTACAAAGGAAATACTTTAATTAAGATTGAAGGATCAATTCATAAATGCTCCGACCGCTTTTTAAATTTCATTTTCAATCAGGCACTGTTGTTTTGGCAATACCAACATTTTTCTGCGACGTTATTTAAAATTAGTATTGCCCCTCCAGGGGAAATACTTCATTTAAGATTGGAGGGAATAATTCATACATGTTTTGGCCGCTTTTAGAATTCATTTCCAATCAGGTGCTTTTGTGTTGGCAATATCAACATTTTTCTCCGACGTTATTTAAAATTAGTATTGCCTCTCCAGGGAAATACTTCAATTAAGATTGGAGGGAATAATTCATAAATGTTTTGGCCGCTTTTAGAATTCATTTCCAATCAGGTGCTTTTGTGTTGGCAATATTAACATTTTTCTCCGACGTTATTTAAAATTATTATTGCCTCTCCAAGGGAAATGCTTCATTTAAGATTGGAGCGAATAATTCATAAATGTTTTGGCCGCTTTTAAATTTCATTTTCAATCAGGTGCTTTTGTGTTGGCAATATCAACATTTTTCTACGACGTTATTTAAAATTAGTATTGCCTCTCCAATGGCAATACTTCATTTGAGATCGAAGGCAATAATTCATAAATGTCTTGGTCGCTTTTAGATTTCATTTTCAATCAAGCATTGTTGTGTTTTGGCAATGTCAACTTCGTAAACATAAGCTCTTGTTAGAAAGAAAAAGTTTCTTTATTATTTTTGTTTTTTTAATAAAATGAAGTACAAGTGAACGCAGCTGCAAAATAAGGGACCAACTCCAAACCTCACAATTTAAAATGTAGCTAATTTCGAAGAACAAACTTCCAATTTTTTTGCAAACTTTTTTTGGACAATAAAACTAAATGTTTTCATCGTTTCATTTTCCTGAAACTCTCTCATAATGTTCTCATCTGTTTCGTTTTCAAATTTCTTAAATACTCCCCAAAACAAGTATTTTGCTCAGCTTTTGTAGATTTGGACACTACAAAATCTTTAGCATCATTAAACGCCCTAAGGCATATGAAATATGTCGGTTTTGGAAGTGTTTTTGCATTCCTGCTAATTTGTTTAATTGATGTTTGAGAATATGGATATTTGTAAACGATTTTTCACTCATTTCCCGATGGGCTGGAGTTGTACTTGCATATTCTCGATGACAATACACTATGTTGATATTTTCAGAACTTAATTGTCAGTTAATTGATTGATTTAATTAAATTTTGAATCCAAACTAGTGGCGTCAGCTAGTAGTGGATAGGTGAAAAAAATTGATTTCAACAGTCATTCAACACTTTAATAATGTATTGGAAATTAAAGACTAAGAAGCAGAAAATTATTCAAAAATTCTACTTTTTATTGCACTACTAAAAGTGCGTTCTAAAAACAGTGTTTTCATTAAATTGATTTGGCCTCACGTATTCAAAATTCATTGGTTGCAATTGGTAACTGGTATTGGATTGCAATAGGTAATAAGTGTGGCCAATTATTTCGCATTTAAACGCAACTAATAAAAAGAATAGTGTGTCTTTTTCGACAGACAGTACTTTTATAAAAGGTATTTTATTGAAGAGAAACATTCTTTTCTATTTTTTTCTGAAAATCAGGGTTTGGGAAGTGCGCGCATTGGTTTGTACAAATCATGGTTTGAATGTCCATGAATAAACATCTAGCCACAAGCAAAGTTCATTTCCCACAATTTCGGCTTGTTATATGCAGATGATAGCACTGCAGCAAAATGTGTGCCTTATCTCTCGACTGATGAGCACAATCATGAGCTAGTCAGGAGTTGATGGATCGTGCAAATATGCATCAGAAATATTTCGTATCAGATCAACACTTTCCACTTTTCATACTGAGGGCTTTCTTTTGTCTCCAGAATTGAAATCCACCCGGAAAGTTTAAGATATTGTCATAATGGGCAGTAGTGTAGCAAGAGTAAATGTCAACCAGATTAAGGTATATTTAAGCATTAAGTAAGGTATATTATATTTTTGTGCGGGAATAAGGTATATTAATACCTTATTCCCGGAACAAGGTATTATTTTTATCCTCATATTTTGCTTTAAAAATGGCACAAACGCAGTGACGTTTTGACTCCATGTCGCCCCCCTAAAACTGTCGCCCGGGGGCTTCTATACCCCCTTGTTTCCGGGTCGCTACGCCACTGCAAAAAAGATACCCAGGATCCATTTCGCCAGTAGAGAATACATTGGAAGCAAAATGTAAATAAAGGAAGAAGTTGTTTCGAAGGAGATAAGAAGCTTTCGTAGCATTTGCTCACGAAATAACTCGTTTGGTTTGGTTTCGTTTCGTTTGCCGGGGAACAGAGCCATCGCATCTCGACCTTTGCGACCATTTTGGCGAATTGGCGACTTTGGCAACGAAATGTAGGATCTCAAAAGTACTGGAATTTTCTTGATATCTCTATTAGGGGCTGAAATCCGGTTTTATCCAGATGATTCCATGTGGCGTCACGGCCTGTCGGGGAGACTATAAATAGACCGTGCAGGGATCCCAGAGCAATAGTTTGTGTTGATCGACTGGTATCGCCTTTGGAGTGCGAACGACTTTGGTATATCTCTTTGGAGTTTTATCTGGTGTGCGAGCTAGTAAGTTGTTAGACGCCAAGCGGTATTGAAAGTTCTGTTGCTGTTCTTATTAGTGAATTGTTGCCAGTTTGAGTTGCTAATCAGTGAAAATGCTGTTTCTCCTGTTACCTTCGCTTCATCTTTTCAGGAATATTCTAGAATAAACCTCCCCTCAGGGGCACATCTTCTCTAGATGTGACGGGATTCACGACCCCGAGGTACCCTAGTGTCTATTTCTCCTTCCGTTTTTGTCTTCCCTTGAGTTTTTTGCTTTCTTTTTCTTTCCCTCGAGGGTAGGCGAGGGAGCTCTCCATGAGAAGCAGTTGCCGCTCTGTTTGCTTCTTGCTTCTCATGGACAGCAAATTACCCCCACGTGTTGGCCGTGCGTGGCGACCCATTAGACGGGTGGTACATTTCGGTCCCCGGTGTATCAATCGGCCGGTACTCCAGCCACTTGGCTGGTCTGCTCAAGGGGATCAAGCGAAGGGGTCACTCCTTGGGCTTGGCGTTAAGGGTGGTCACTGTCCCCGGGGGTGACTCTGAGCGTATAGGTTCCGGCAAGCACCAAGGTCAGCGCCGAGGCTGGAAATCTCCAGAGCCGGTGGCTGCCTTCCCTTGTTGGGCTCCATGGTGGGCGGTGCCGTCGGGCCTGAATTTTCACCATTGTCGTATGGGCAAAAAAAAACCTGGTCCCTTCAGTGGGCAACAAAATGCATCATCTTCTTCCACTTTTACAAATTTTCCTACTTTTTTTCTGGTCAAACGAAGCTCTACTTCTAATGAGAATTTTCATACTGTATCACCATTTTTAGTTGAAAAAGCCATTATCGCAACTGTCGGTGAGGTGAAAACCACTAAAAAGCTTCGATCTGGCGACTTGCTAGTCGAAGTCCACTCTCGGAAACAATCGCAACAAATAGTAAAACTTACACATTTTTCTACTATTCCAATAACTGTCTCTCCACATGCATCTTTGAATTCCTCCAAGGGAGTTATCACCTGCGGAGAATTGCTCCATGTTCCCACAGACGAAATCCTTAAAGAATTGCATGGTCAGGGGGTGAGCCATGTACGGCGTATATCAATACGGAGGGATGGCCAGCTCCTAAATACGAAGCACCTGATACTCACTTTTGACTCCGCCAAATTACCAGAAAATATTAAGGCAGGATATATGCGCCTTTCTGTCAGGACATATATACCAAACCCACTCCGCTGTTTCCAGTGCCAACGTTTCGGACATTCGAAAACTTCTTGCCGAGGGACACTCACCTGCGCCCGTTGTGCAGAAGTCGGGCATGAAAGTACTGATTGCACCCGTGCAGAGAAGTGTGTTAACTGTAAGGGGGAACACACTTCGTTTTCTCGAAACTGTTCTGCCTGGAAACAAGAAAAAGAAATAATTTCCACAAAAATAAAGAAGCAGATATCTTACCAAGAAGCAAGAAAACTTGTAAAATCACAAACACCTACACCCGGCAATAGTTACGTTTCTGTAGCAAAAAAATCATTTTCTGCACCATCCGCCCAAAAAAATCCCGATATCTCTATTTCTCATTCTAAACCACCTGATTCTATTGCAAGAGCATCTCTTCTAATAACCAACTTGCCGATTCCCTCCTCTCCATCTGTTTCTCCGGTCATTGAAGAAACTTTGGCCTCGCCTGACTTAACCAATTTTACATTGGTTAAAAGCAGAAAAAAGTTAAAAAAGGACTCGCTTAATAAAACAAGTAATACCATCGCCACAGCAGAAAATATCTCAAAATTTTACACGACCTCTCACCGTGAAGTTAGAAACCCAGTTCCAGCAAAGGATAACATATCTACCCGTCAGTCTGTATTGAAACCTTTAGCAACCCCTAAACCTACTTCTGTAGACACAGAGCTTCTACCAATGGCTGTCCTCCCTCCGTTGGAAAAAGCACTTTTACAATCTCGGGAATCTGATGCTGATGCCGAGATGAGCTCCTCCTCTTTATCAGAAGAGGATGCCTTGGAGTATGACATGTCGGAGGACTTGGAAGACTCACTTGCAGGTACCAGTCCTCCACCCTCTTCCAAACCTGAAAAAGCAGACAAGTACAAAAACAGGTAGCATTTTTGCTTCTGTTTTGTACACTGTTTTCCTTTTTTTAGAATATTTTGAAAACAAATGACCTGCGCTGAATTGTTTTCTTTTAACTAATTTATTTAGTTCTTTAATTTTTTAAACATTTCATTTATTTGTCCCTCGAATTTTCTTTGGTCTTTGCGCACCATGTGATATTTTAAAACATATTTTACATCTGATATATTTTAAAACTTGTGTTTTATCTTTTTTCATCGTTCATCTATCCATTTTTGGTAACATGATTTTATTTTTTCATATGCAAATATGAATTTCAAATTTATTTTAGAATTTTATCTACCTCTTTTAATATAACACCATATATTTTATCACCGTGATCTCGTTTATCTACCGTACGTTTGGCGCAGTTTAGCCAAAAATGGCTCTTGCGCCATTAAACCCCAAACAACCAAACCAAACCAATCTAGAATAAACTGTTATTCTCCGTTGCCTGCATGTTGGACTGTTTTCACCGTACGCACACAGGATAATTTCGTTACAATATGTACCATAGCGTAACATTGTAAGCGTATTCCATCCATAAAGAGCAAGTTAAATTAAGCTTATTCTTTTAATATAAAAAATCAAAAACGTTTTCATAGAGTATTGATTTATTCGTTTGAGTGTAAACCCGGAATACTGCATCACCAACAAAGACGTCTATTGGTCACGTGAATAAAAACAAAACGATTCTATTAACGAGCAATCTTCCGATCATTTCTCGGTATTGATTCAATTATTGGACGCTATTCTCTCTCTTTCAAATTGCAGGTCTTCATACTTCATCCCAAATAATAGGAGGTGCAAAAGTTTTTGAAGGAGATTTACACTTTTGTAGTATCGACTCTTTTCCGCATATTTCATTTAACAATTTTAGTGTGGAAGGAACGATAAATGGGTATCCGGGGCAGGGTGTTTAAAGGGCGTCTATTTTCTCAAAATGGAGATACAATTACGTCAATTTATAGTTTCTCGAAGCAAAAAGACGTTAAGGCGATTAAATTTCAATTCACTAAAGTGGGATGATTTAAGATCACAAAGATTCCTAGGTGATATCCAACAATAAACAGGGGCACGTGATTGTATTAAATCAATCATAGGCCTGAAATCAAATTCATTCCATTCAATATTTTTATGAGGTGCATCCTACGGCATTTGCTCTTGAGGCACATTATCTTTGAATGCCTTAAACAAACAATCATACTAAAGAGATGTATTTCTGTGTAGTTTTCTCCAAAAACCATCTTTTAAACATTTATTTGTGGAAACACTTAAAGGAATGTTCATTTGCTTATACGGATCTTCGTCTCTGCCCTCCAGTGCAATTTGTATGATATTTATTCTTGTTGCATTTCATAAATTCTCTGTTTGCTTATATTTGCTACCTTGTATTTATAAATGTCGTACTTTTTCAATAATTTTGTAAAATTTAATGGCGACATCATCGTTCCCATGTTTCTACACACAACTTTTTTACCATTACCCTCTATAACACAGGGACGGAAGGCAAACAGGTCCACTCCAAACCGTAATAGATTATCCATAAAAGAATACGAACCTTCAAACCTAACTGTACTACTACTTTCTTGGGCGCTCCCTGAAATTTTTACACTTGCAGATCACCGACAAACCAGCCAATTGCAGGACACGACACCTGTCAAGTGGACAGCAACCACCTGTTCTGAATAATCTATAAAAGAGGACCCCCTGGAGGAAGACGGATGTGTGATTGGCAAGCCTCTTTGATTAGGCATCCGCAGTGCCAAGAAATCTCCGAAGTAAGTTCCTAATCATCTATAAGGAAGGACCCCTGGTGGAAGACGGATGAATATGTGTGATTGGAAAGCCTCTTTGATTAGGCATCCACAATTCCAAGTAATTTCCATTGGTACCGACGTGACAGCCTGTCTCTGACAGAATAATTGCCTCATGAAAAAGAAAAAAGAGAGATTTCTTTCTGGAATGTTTTACCTGATAGTTTGCTCGATTTTGTATGACTAGAAATAGGCATATAAATATTCCTCTCAGGATTAAGGGAAGGATTTCTTTTTATACTAAATATGCGAAAGCAACAATATATTTCAGTAGGAAAATCAAAGTAAATAAAATATTAAAAATACCAAGTCATAATATTGAATAATTAAATGAACATAAAAGAAATCAAAAAGCTTTCTTAGAGAATCGATTCTTTTATCTCAGTAGAAGCAGATAACTTCGTCACCTACAAAGATGTCTAATTATCGCGTGAATGAAAATAAACCGATTCTATTAACACGCAATCTTCCTTTCGTTTCCTCGGCATTGTTTCAATTATTCTGTCTTCATCAATCTGCGAGCCTTAAAACTTCAGCTTAAATAGCTTGAGGCGGGGAAAGTTTTCGAACCTCCACAATCTAGACTCGTTTTTTTATTTACTTCCTTTTCAGCAATTTGACTGCAGAAGCAACAATTAATAAGCGGTTTCTTCGGGACTGGGCCTTTAAAGGAAGCTATTTTCTCAAAATGGAGGTAAAGTTCCGTCAACAGATAATTTCTCGAGGCTAAAAGTTCTTCAGGTGATTAAATTTCAATCAACTAAAGTGGGTTGATTTAAGATTAGAAAGATTTCTAAAGAATATCCTGCTATTAATAGGGGTCCGTGTTTCCATTAAATCAATCCTAGTCCTGAAGTCAAATTTATTTTGTTATTATTTTCATGTTTGAATTTCAGACATTGCGTACGAAATTTGCGCTTGAAACACATTTGTTTGGATTGCTTTAAACTTATGTGTTTCAAACAAAAGCCCCCGAATGTATTTTTGTGTAAATTTCTTCTATGAATATGAAGTAAAAATTTATTAGAAGCAAATTATGAGGGAATATGAAGTTTATAAAAAGATTTTTTTATTTCGTTTACTTGGGAATTCATAAAAAAAATATGAAAGAAAGTAAAAAGCGCAATAAGTCAAGAGTCATTGCAACACGACATAATAGCTCACGTTATTATACGCATGCTGCCATCCAATGCAATTTTATGATATTTATTCCTGTCATATTTCATAATCTTCCTTTTGGGTTGCATTTGGTATCTTGCTTCCACAAATGTCATAATGCAATTTTTTTAAATATATTTATAAAATTTACTGGCAACATCATTGCTCCCATGTTCGTATACGTAATTCATTCACTCTTATTTTCCATTATTCGTGTTTTCTTTATTTTTAAAAATAGCATTTGTAATTCTGGTTTTAAAAGTAACAGTACTTGCTTTAGGGTAAAACGGAAACTCATCTCTCATAAACTGAACAATATTATATAATATGTGCAAGAACGCACTAAATTGTACAATGTAGATTTATGCAACTATTACGTACAAAAGTGCAGTGGCGAATCCAGG